>PISX010005751.1:0-104359 GCA_004024625.1 Mellivora capensis | reverse complement strand
GGGCCTAGTGGGAGAGGAAACCCAGCACTAGCTCCCCTGGGGTTTATCTTGAAAGGTGAGAAGTCATTTTCTCTAATGCTATGAGAATACACATCATTCAAAACAAGGCTTTACAAAGGCGCCTGGGTGGCACAGTCAGTGAAGCATCTGACGCAGGAAGACCGGGGCGGTGGTGCCTCAAGGGGCTCACGAACTCTAAGGGACCTTGGCTCCCCGCTGTTGACAAAGTGGAGCCGGCTGGCGAAAGCATGCCCAGGGTTCCCGCACTCTTGCGGGCAATGACGCTCAGCTCCAGCAGAGGTCGCTGGAGTGCCGCGCGCTCCCCGCCCCGGTCCTCCCGAGGATCCAAGGGAATTTGATAAAGCATGTCCCGCTCTTTCTGTTGTTTTTCCAGATGACTTGCTTATGCCAATTTCACTTTAGTTGTATTTTGAGTGGGAGGAAGGCCCAAGGCTATCCAGACCTGCCTGCTGAATTGGCGCTAGAAAAAGAAAAATAGAACTTCGCCACCATTTGGTTGCTCAGTCTTTCACTGTGATCTGCTCACACTGGAAAAATCACTTACTGGCTGTGTGTCTCAGCAGCCCCTCAGTAAAATGAGGGATGTAAACAAAATGTAATAGGGTCTTATTTGTGAGGATTTGTGAGAGGACTGGCGTGAGGCCAAGGCGGCTTTTATTATTCTTGCTATTGCTTAAAACGGGGACAACATTCAAATGCAACACTCCGAAGTTGCCCCATGGCGAGAGCACTTCCTTTCTGTTGAATGCTAAACTAGAGGCTCCGCCGTGGTGAAAAACTGCAGCATCTGCACTGGCCTTGTGGGAGCCACAGGGCCTCCAGGAGACCAATTAGTTGTGTAAGAGAATGAAAACACCTAGAAGAAATATGATTTCCATTCACAGCATCATTGGGGACTCATTGACCGTGGCTGGTGTTTTATGGGCCTCTGTGCACCAGCAACTGTCACGGCGGCTCCTGTGGCTACACCAGCTCTCACTGGTGGGATAGAGTGGGTGATTCTCAGCTTTCTGAATCCTGCACCCTCCACCCTATTTTCTGGCTGTCTTCTATGAGTCCCCATGAGCCAGTTACTTTCTGTCATTTCTTTCATAAAATCAGTGGGTCCATTGGACAATTTTTTCAGAGCTCCCCCTTTCTTCCTGATCTCCCATGCCCCCATCCCCAAGGATTCTGATACAGTCCCCCCACGTATGGAACTATAGCATAGCAGTTAAGGACATACAGGCTAAGAGTATGAGTTCTGGAGCCTGATGACCTGGGTTCAAATTCTTTATTCTTCCTCTTACTTACTATGTAACCCCAGGCAAATTAACTTTACTTTCCCCATCTGTAAAATGGGCCTAGTATTACCTACATGATGGTACAGTTGTGGGGATTAAGGTCTTCAGAGAAGTCACCTAAACTGTGGAAGGAAGGAAGGAAGGGGTGTGTGAATGTGAATTACTAAAAACGGCCATATTCTGTAGCTGTATTTAGCAAACTCAGAAGAACTATAGCTCCTGAAGACAAAGGAAACCAGTCCCTTCATATTCACAGGGTCTTGCTCAGACCGCCTCTTGAAAGCCAACACCTGCTACTCATCGTGTTAAACATGTTGAATACATGATCTCATTCAATTCTGACAACTTTGCTGTGAGTATGTGTGATGCCTGTTTTATGGAAAAAGAAACAGGCTTATAGCGGTAACTCTCCACGGTCATACGTCTAGTTAAAGGGCAAAGCTGGAATTGGAACCCAATTGTATGGCTGCAGAGAGTATGCTCCTAATTGCTAATTTATACCATTTTTCAAGATGCAGACCGCCAGTGCAAGGACGACCTGTCAGCTCATTGGTGCCATTAGCCCGAATGTAATCACAGAACATATGTGCCAAGGAAAACAAAACCCTCTTGAGGAAGAAATGGCAACATCAGATAAAACAGTCAATTTAGATCATCAGTTCAACAAACATTGCCTGAATACCAATTTATTCTGGTCTAGGAGCTATTCTAGGTGCTGGAGTACAAAGATGAAGAAGATAATCACGTGCGGGGCAGACACTCACAGACCTTTCAGTATAACTTGGCCAGTGAGTGATAAGATAGGGAGAGGCATGCATGGGGTGCTATGGGAGTATTCTAAGACCCTTGCCTGGTGTGGGGAGGCTTCCTGAAGGAACTGATTCTCGAGCCGAATAATGCAGTATGGAAGAGGAACCATTAGCATAGACATGGGAGTTTTGGGGTAGAATGGGGATTATTAGCACAGAAACATGAATGAACATGTTTTAAATGTAGGCCTCCAAGCAGTTTGGTATTAAGATACAAAGTAGGAGGCAGGCAGTGGCGGAAGGTGGGACTGCAGAGGTGGAGAGAGATCAGGTCAGCAGGGACCCCGAAATGTCCTGCCATAGACTTGGTCTCCATCCAAACATCAGTGAAAGCTGACAAAGGGTTTTAAGTAGCAGGGAGTATGGACAGATTTGCATTTGAAAAAGTTCATGGGCAGCAGTGTGCAGAATGAATGGAGAGGGTATGCGATAGGGAGTTCTTTTTATCTCTGTGCATGGACTTGGACTCAATCACACAGACACAGTAGTGAGTGTCTGAATATGTATGCTTAACATCTGAATATGTACGTTTAACATCAGTTGAGCATATGGATTGCTGGAGAGAATAAATTTTTAATCTAGGGTCATGTCAGTTACCTTTACACCAACTTATCTTTCTCTACCTTGAATTATATATTTCTTCTGCACTTAAATCCCAGGAAACTTGGTGAAAGCAGTTGTTGGTTGAGAAGGGAGGAAAAGAAGAAGAAAATAGTGGCAGAGAGTTCTGGGTGGCATTTCTCTGGAGATTAGATGTGGTGTATATGGATGACAGATTTTGCATTTTAGAAAGTTTCATATAATTATTTCCAGAACTGCCTTCTCTTCCAATAATTGTGAAGGGAATAACACAACTTTCTTAGGTTTTCTTTTACATCCATTATTTCAGAATCCCACCTTTCTAGAAATAGCTTCTGAAATTAGCAAGACTGGCCTCGGCTCAAGGAGGATAGCATACAGAGGATAGGAGAATCAGCACCTGTTGGGGTGCGGGAGCGGGGGGAAGAGGATGCTTGGACTTGCAGAGTGTTTCCCAGGTGATGGGCGCTGGGTCTCCTATATTTGGGAGGGACTGGTTGTCAATAGAGACAGGGAAATCACCTCTCCAGTTTGAGGGGATGAGGAAATGGGGTGTATGTATGTGGGTGTCAGGTCCCTTAATAATAGACCCCGGCGCGGGTATTAAATCCTTCTGTTGTGAAATTATCTTTTGGGGAATTTGACTCCTGAGGGGCCCTGAGCGGATAATCTGTGGCTACAGGAGCGCGGAGTGCAGGGGTGTTGGTCAGTCTGTAGGGGGGCCTGGCTGTGGAAGTCCGGCTGTGAGCGCGGCGGCGGCGAGGGGAACGGGCTGCGGGGCGTGGGGCTGGCTGTGCGGGCCGGGCGCCTCTCACCTTTGCGGGCCTTGTCTGCCGGGATGTTCTGGGCCCGCAGCCGCTGGTCCAGGATGTAAAGCATCTCCCCGCCCAAGTTCAAGAAGAGCAGCGGTAGAGTCCGCAGCGACATGGTGCCAGATGCGGGCGGAGGAGGCGAAGGGCCACGGGGCTGGGTAGCCGGCGGCCTGGGTGCCCGGCCTTTGCGTCCGGTCGCCCGGTTGCCAGGGTAACGCGGCGGCTGGCAGAAGACGCCAATCAGAGGGCCGTTTGTTGGAAGGCGCCCGGGGCGGACGCTGATTGGGCCGGCGGCAGCGGCCTCCGCGGTCGGTTGCATCCCTAGCTCTCCGGTGATTCTCCCTCCAGCACGGGCCGTGGGGAGCGGCCGTGGCTTAGTTCGTTCTCCCGACCCGCGTTCCTCCGCCAGAGAACGAGGAAGGCCGGGGCAGAACTTCCGAGCGGTCTCGGGGTGGCCGGACCTGGAGTGGGATGGTGGCTGAGCCCTTTCCTAGCCTTGCGACTCTGGGCAGGTGTTTGAGGGCGGCCTTCCCCCACAAGGAACGTGGAGGCGTGAGCCACCTCTCGTGGGTGCAGAGAGGAATCCATGAGATACGCAAAATGCCATGAAGGCACTCAGTGAAATGATAACGGACTTTTCTTTTGAACGCGGGAAGGGCCGGACGTCCCTTGAGTTTGCGTTTCCTTCCTAAAAGCTACTTGGGGTGAAGCAAGCCAGGCCTGGTCTTGTCTGTTCTGCTCCCGGAGGACGCGTGCTGAGGCTTCTCCGAAGCTCTCTTTCACGTTGTTGAGCACGCCTCCCACCTGCTTCTCTACTTTGAGGGCGTCGACCCTGTACTTTACCCACCCCTTGAGCTCCAGCATCACTCCTATTATCTGCTATATATTTTTACTTTGATGAGCAACCATCGCTGTAAATTTCAATATTTCTAAAACCCACGAAACATCTTTCCCTCCAGCCGTGAAATCTGGGCATTGGCTTCCAACTTTGTTTCCCTGGGTATTGTTAGTTATCAGTCACTACTTCTGCGTTTTCCTCCAAGATCGTTCTCACATTTATCTCTTCATTTCTTTTTCCGCCTGCATTAATATGTTCCTCCATGTTACTGCTCGTTTCTCTCCACCCCCAGCACTGACTGCAAGGCTAAATTTCAGGAGTTGCCATTGTCAATATGAGGCTTTCCTTCAGGGGCTCCCAACTGTTTGCCAGATCACAGTTTAAATGCCTCAACATGGCATTCAAGACTCTCCACTCAGTCTCCCAACTATCTTTCAATTTATTATTATTATTTTTTTTAAAGATTTTTTTATTTATTTGACAGATGGAGATTACAAGTAGGCAGAGAGGCAGACAGAGAGAGGGGGAAGTAGGCTCCCTGCAGGGAGCCCGATGCAGGGCTCGATCCCAGGACCCCAGGATCATGACCCCAGGACCCTAGGATCATGACCTGAGCCGAAGGCAGAGGCTTTAACCCACTGAGCCACCCAGGTGCCCCTTTATTATTATTTTTTAATGTAGGCTCCATGTCCAGTGTAGAATGTGAACTCACACTCCTGAGATCAAGGCCTGAGCTGAGATCAAGAGTTGAATGCTTAGCAGACTGAACCACCCAGGTGCTCCTCCAACTTTCTAGAGACTCCTGCAGTCCCTCATTGCTCCCTAATCCAGCTGAACTCATCTACCTCATCAGCTTTGCCCCCTCAATGAAACATTACCCCCTCCTCCTAACCACACCTACCTCTGCAGTTTTGCTCTGCCATTTGCCAAGCTCTCCATTCCTACACCTCCTCTGGCCCCCTTTCCTTCCCAGCCAAGTTGTTGAGTAGTCTACAGTCACAGCCTATATTTCCTTAACATCTTCACTCCCTAACTCACCACAGCTAGGATTCAGCTCTCTCCATCCCACTGAAACTGCTTTACCATGGAGACTTTTTCCTCCTTAGCTAACATCTCAGCATTAGCTGCTAATCAGTAGTTGAAAGTTGGTGGTCCAAGGCTTTGATTTGATTTTCCCTGGTCTCACCAGTTTCAACAGGGACAATAACTAGGGTAGGAATGTATCAAGCAACTTAGCATCGCTATCTTAATCCTGGCCTTCATACATTAACCTGCCTGATTGCTAAAGGCATTTTAGTATGCTATAGTACCAAATCCTCCCATAGTGATTCAAGTCATTTTTTGCCCCTAGGTAGTGTGGTATAATGAGCAGAACACAGGCTTGGAGTGAAGACAGATGCAGCCTTGATTCCTAGGCCTGTCTCTAACCAGCTGTGTGAACTTGGACAAGTTACCTAACCTCTGAGCCTGAGTGCTCACATGGTAAAATGAAGATAATCATGCCAGTATGGGGTGGATGGGTGAGGAAGGTGGCTCTCAGGAGGAGATGATTCTGATTCTGTAGGAAACCAGGCTCTATTCTATCCTCACTTCACTCACCACTCCCCCCGGGGCTCTCAGCTGCTCTTGAGTCCCGCTATGTCCCGAGAGCATCCTTCCCATCCTGACATGGTCCTTTCTTTGCTTACATTCCCTCCCTGGGCAATTTTACTCACACCCATGGCTTCAGTCACCATCTAAACCTCACCCCTAAGCCTGTCTCTACCTCAGGCCTTGCTGCAGTCCCGAATCTAAGTTTCCTACCATTCTTTGGACATCCCTTTAACACACCTTCCCCCATTTTGGCTTTCCTTCTCAGAATGAAGCCCAAAGTTTTCTCCCCACTGTTGTGAACTGAATGTTTGTATACCTCCCCAAATTCATATTGTCAAAGCTCTAAGCCCCAACATTATGGTATTTGGTGGTGGGGTGTTTAGGAGGTAACGAATTAGATGAGGACATGAAGGTAGGGTCCTCACAATGTGATTAGTGCCCTTGTAAGAGGAAAATATCTTTTTTCCCCCTCCCCTTGCATGTGAGGACATAGAAAGCAAACTTCTGCAAGCCATGAAGATTCCTCACCAGAAACCAAATTGACCAGCACCTAGGTCTTGGACTTCCTAGCTTCCAGAACTTTAAGGAAGTTTCTGTTGTTTAAACCAGTTTATGGTTTTTATTGGAGCCTGAGCAGACTAATAAACCCAGAAAACTCTCTATTATCTGGTGTCTGCTCTTGCCTCTGACCTTATCTCTCCCTACTTCTCTCTTTGTTCACTCAGTTTTAGATGCACTGTTTTCCTTGAGTTCTTCAAACAGGCCAAGCATACTCCGACATCAAGGCCTTGACATTTTACTTGGTGTGAATCGGTGAGTTTTGCAGGAAAAGAGGTATCCATAACTTCCAGAATTTATAAAGAATGTTTTGCATTTGCACTTTCTTAGGGATAGGACTTGTAGCTTCTAGCAGATTCTCAATTTGAGCACCAGTACCCTGACCCCAAAACAATAAATTGCTCTGAATGTCTCCCCCTCCCATCTACCCTTCACAGTGCTGTTGCTTAATCATCTAAAACAGACTTGGTGCTGTCATCACTCCTTCAGTTTTAAACCATAACTGTCTCCCCACTCCCTAGAGGGTAGCCAGTACATCAAGCCTCTCACCGCCCAGGTTCAGCTTACCAGTCAAGCTTCATTTCCCATTCCCAGTGCTCCTTGAACATGGCACACACCTGCTGACTTCCTTGCCTTTGCACTTGCAGTGCCTTCTGCCTGGATGCTTTCCCACCCTGTTTTTACCCGATGAACTTGAACTCATCCTTTGGGGCCCAGTCCCGAAGGCAGTTCCTACAGCTGGCCTCACCCACCAGCCAGCTGGCCACACTTCCTTGGTGTGGCTGGGCGCTCAGTCTCACTGAGCTTAGGAACTTAACTCAGGTCTTAGGATTTAGGAACGTCACTGGACCGCAGGGAGCTGTTTATGTGAGTGTGTGTGAGGTGTGTTGTGAGAATGTGTCCTCTGGTCTGGGAGGGCAGATGTCCTGCCTTTGACAAGCTGAACGGAAGAACAAATTCCTCCTCCTCCTCAGGCTACACAGAGCCCCACCACCTTCTCTCCTATTATCCTTTAAGGCAGAAAGACATAACTCTAATAAAGTTTATTGGTTTTCTTTGATTGGCTCTGGTTCAGCTTTGGAAGGACTCTCTGAGTTCTTCTGGCCTTGTTTCTCGGCTGCTGCTGCTTTAGCTTTTAAGGCCCTTTTCTGCTTCTTGAGCTTTTGGGCCTCTTGGAAGACCTGGGGATGAAAGGGAGCAGAAGAAACTGTAATCCCATGTAAAACCTCAGGCATAGAGCAGGTGGGATGGGCACAGACCTCCCTGGGTGGTCACACCAGACTTTCTCCATGGGAATGATGGCCTGTGAGCCTCCTTGAGGACTGGGGGCCAGTTCCATGCCTCAGGCAGGAACAGACAACCCATCCTGCTGCTCTCTCCACCACCGTCCCACAGTGGGGCCAACCAAAGCAGCAATTCTGACTCGTACCCGAATGCACAGGGCCTTCTTGGCTGCCAAGCGTCGGTGGGCTTTCCGGTTGTACAGAGGGGGGAGGGTGTACTCTATCCCCAGTTCCTTGCACGTCTTCTCAAAGACACTGTAATTGGTCTTACGGAGGGTTTTGAGCATCTTTTTCCTCTGGTCGATGCTCAGCAGCAGATAGCGCTTGTGGGCTTTGTCCTGTGAGAGAGGTGGCACATTACCTTTAGTATTCTATAAGTAAGTGGTGTGCCACTTTACGGTAACAAAGGACGGTCATCTTATCATCTCACTGAATCCTCCTGACAATCTGATGCAAATATTAGTGTAATTCTGTGGGAGGTATTGTCATTGTTATTCCCATTTTATAGATGGGGGAAAAAAAAGGCTCAAAGATGTCACCTGATTCATAGAAGGTCCTAGAACTGTGTAGGGCAGGGACCTTGTATGAGGCCAGGTCTTGAATCTGCGTCTACAGGTTTCACTCCAAATCTCATGCTCTTTCTCCTACACTCCCTGCTCAGCCTCCCCACACTTTGGCCAACTGTCAGCTGGGGTGGAGAGAAGGGAAGGCCTTCGTGGGTTCCTCGGTGAGGGACCTCTGCAGTGGGGCTGCTGTTCCACACTCCAAATGAGCAAAAATCTCATCTCCAAAGAGCAGGCTCAGGCGGCTCCAAGGACCACCGAGTGCCACCCCTGCACGGTGCTGGGACATCTGGATTTACAAAGGTGCGTTTGTTAAAAAACCCTGCAGTTACCTAATTACAGCAGCGCCGTGCCCAGTGCTGTGCTGGAATATGGCATCGTGGTTAAAAGTACGGGCCCTTCAAGGATGTGGAAAAAGGGGAACCCTCCTCCACTGTTGGTGGGAATGCAAGCTGGTACAGCTACTCTGGAAAACGGTATGGAGATTCCTCAAAAAGTTGAAAATAGAGCTACCCTACGACCCAGCAATCGCACTACTGGGTATTTACCCTAAAGATGCAAATGTAGTGATCCGAAGGGGCACGTGCACCCGAATGTTTATAGCAGCAATGTCCACAGTAGCCAAACTATGGAAAGAACCTAGATGTCCATCAACAGATGAACAGATAAAGAAGATGTAGTATTTATATACAATGGAATACTATGCAAAACCCATCAAAAACCCGAAATCTTGCCATTTGCGACGAGGTGGATGGATCTAGAGGGTATTATGCTGAGTGAAATAAGTCAATCAGAGAAAGACAATTATCATATGATCTGCCTGATATGAGGAATTTGAGAGGCAAGGCAGAGGGTCGTGGGGGGGTAGGGAAGAAAAAAAATGAAACAAAATGGGATCAGAAGGGAGACAAACCTCAGGAAACAAACTGAGGGTTGCTGGGGGGTGGGGGCTAGGGAGATGGTAGCTGGGTGACGGACATTGGGGAGGGTATGTGCTATGGTGAGTGCTGGGAATTGTGTAAGCCTGACAATTCACAAACTTGTACCCCTGAAGCAAAAAAATACCTTATATGTTAATTAAAAATAAAAAAAAGTATGGGCTCTGGAGCAAGACCACCTAGTTTCAAGTCCTAGCACATCATTTCCCAGTGCTGTGCCTTAAGGATAAGTTAATCACCTCATGCCTGCATCATTCCTCTGTAAAATGGAAGAGGATAGTTATAAGCGTTAAATGAGCTGAAGCACGTGAAGTACTCAGCACAAGGCCTAGTACTTCTCATGACCATGCTGGCGCTTTATTATTTATGTAGTTCTTGCAATCCTGTCAGCAGGTACTACTATGATCCCTACTACACTTTACGGACAGGAATCACTACTATGATTCCTGTCTGTAAAGTGATCCTAGGGATTCCTATGGACAGGAAAACTGAGGCTTGGGCACATTAAAGTAACTTCCCCAAGTCACACGTCTGGTCAGTGGAAATACCAAAGCTGAGAATTTGAACTGAGTCCAAGAATATTCAACAAATATTTACTGAGCATCCACCATGTGCCAGACACTGCGACTGTGTCCTGAAGTTGGTTTTCTGGACCATGGGTGACACTCAGCGAAGCCCTGTAAGGCTCCCATTTCCCGCTGGAGGCAGGAGGGAAATGTCCGGCCCACTGTAGCTGAGGGACGGGCACCCCGGTGCTATAGCCACTCGGCTTCTCCAGCTGCTTCCCTGCACCCAGAGCCCTTGACCTCTCAGACTCTGCTGGTGCTTAGCCGTGAGCGATGCCCGAGGCTTACCTTTCGGTGTTTCTGCATATGCTCTTCATAATTGCGGATCTTGACAGTCAGGGCAACAACTGAAACCACAAACCACAGAGGCTGAGAGCTGGCACAGAGGAAGGAAGGGCCCGGGCCTGGGTTATGTTTTAAGACCTCACGGAGTAACAATCACCAATGCTTTGGTGCAGCTCTCCACAATTCCCAAAGTACTCTGAATGTCAAGCTCTCAGAAGACTTTCTTTCAGAAAGCAAAGCCTAAGGAAGGAATGTTCCTTAATCTTTTAAAGGTATCCTCCCCAGACCATAGCAAATAGCATTCTTAATGGTAAAACTTCAGAGCACTCCTGTCAAATTCAGGAATTAAATCTATGATATATGCTCTCATTCTTTATGATTCACCACTGCGCTGGCTGTCCTAGCCAATGCAGGAAGATCAGGTTCCAGAACCGACAAGGGTCCATTCCTTGCCTCTCCTCTTCCAGCTGCCGCCCTTAGCTCTGTTTTCACTGATGAGTTTTCAGAATTATCAGCTCCCACTCCTCTCCTAAAGCCCCACAATATCTGTCCTTGGGCAGCCTCTTGTTTGATTCCTGCCTGTACTACAAAGATGGGGGCAAAGGCAGAAGCAGAAGGTGGCCCCAAGGAGACGCTCTAACTACAGCAGGTCCTTCTGTAAACACGATGAGTTTTGGGAGCATTGTAGGGTGAGGCGGAACCTGGGCCCTGACCACCTGGCCCTTCGTACCACCTTAGTAGCAGGGTAGAGAGAGACTCAGACAAGCCCTGGTTCCCGAGACTTGCCTGAGCTCACAAGAGAGGTGTGAGGAGGGACCTGGGAGCTGACTCCAGCGTCCCGGTGGGCAGTTTTTATTGCCCTGGGTCCTTCTTGTCTCTCGCTTCATCAGGCCACGTCTAATACCTGGTGCCCTTGAAGATAAGGGCCCTGGATCGAGTGCTAGCTAGCAGACTCCCCTGCACTCCCTCTCCCCAAGGGCCCCCTGACCAACTTCGAGCCTCCAGGGAGCTGGTGTCCTCAGGGTTTGCCACGGCCTTGTTCATCAGCTGCTGTTGCTTGATTTTTAGCTTCTCCTTCTGTTGAAGATAGAGACAGAGAATCTGTGAGGTCTGCCCTCCCCTAAGAACTAGCCAAATACCTCAAAGGCCCTGGGTGCAGTCATGGAAACAAGGCCATAAAGCTTAGCACCTGGCTTCACTCTGTTCACCAGGACACGGCTTTTGTCAGCACGTGGCTATCCACATCTGGATAAGCCCAAGGCCAATGGCAGGTGACACAGCTTGTTAGAGGAGAGTGCTCAAACTGTGCTCATTCATTCAGGCATTAGATCATTCCTGAGTACCTACTCAGTTGGGTGTTGGGGGCTAGGGATAAGTGGTTTGTTGGGTGCTGGGGGCTAGGGATACAGTGAGAGAACAAGAGCATCCCTGCCCTGGAGAGGCCTGGTCTGGGGGGTGGACAAGTGGACCTGGAATGACAGTGGGATAAATGCTGTTTTAAGTTGAGGGGCACGGGATGGAGGTGTTACCACGGTAGAAGGGAGTCCCAGAGAAGAGGACCGGAGAGGCTGAGGTCTGGCACACGTCACTCACCTGGTTTGCCATTTCTAAAGACAAGAGTCTTCTCACGACGTCGTCAAACCTGTGGGGAAAAGCACAGCAATGAGAGACAGGTGTGGGGGAGAGAGGAAAAGGGAATCAATGCTGTTTCCGTTTTCATTTGAAAAGCAAGAATGATTGAAAATTTCTTTTATAACAAAAGTGTCTCTGTGGAAGTGGGGAGCCATTTCTCAGGGATTCAAAGTCAGCAGGAATCTGATCTGCTGTGCTGAGAACATGGAATGATGTGATAACTGCACAAAATTGGGGCTGTCAGCTAGAGTGTTCCAAGGTCCTCACAGGGAGGGCAAAGGGAAGATTTTCATTTCAGTTAGAATATGGTTTAGTCTGTGTTGAGACATTTCGATTCTATAATCATTGCTTTTTTCCTCCTGTCACATGGTATAGCGGGAGGGATTGGCTAGCTCTGGCTGTATAGGGCAGGGGCTGGGCAGAAGGATCCCGGCTTTGGTGTCTTTCAGCCCTGCTCCCCAGGAGCTCTACGACAGTGAGCAGACATTACTAATCCATAAAATGGGGACACTATTTTTTTCCTCACAGAGCTTTTGTGAGGATCAAGAGATGAGAGATCTCACAAAGACCCATGAAGCATGTTGCCTCCTTCTATCTGAACCACAGTAGGAAAAAAGGCAAACAGTTAAGCTCCATGACCTCCATTCTGATCCTGCTGCCCCTCAGCAAGCCTGGGCTTTAGTAGTTCTCGGCCAGATTCTACCATCAAGCTTCAGATACAGTGGGCCAGGCCTCGAAACCACGGTCTTCCCTCTTTCCTCCCCCATCCTCTTACAGCCCCCTGCCTCATAAAAGAGATTTCTTTCTGCTTACTTCTCAATTCCAGGAATGTTCTGGTAGTCTTTGAGCAGCGTGGAAGGGGGCGGGTCATCTTCTTGGCGGGGCTGGACTGTCAAGTGTGGGGACAGAAAACACCCAGAGTCAACTCTCACTGCCCATCCTCCCTGTCCTGGTTTTTCTCACCAACTCTGTGACAGGCACCCAGAGCCTCAAGCAAGGCACTAGAGATCTCTGGGCTCAGCCTCTCCTTTGCAAATCCTATAGGCATCTGTCTTGATATTGCACGTTGGGAGTGGATCACCTTTCCTAAGGTCCCATATTGTGTCTTTCCCTCTCATACCACTTTAGATTCGCCACTAGGATGGGTTGTTTTGTGGACAGCCCGAGTTTGACTCTCTTCGAATCCCCTGGTCTGGTCCCTGGGCTCATGGAAAATAGACACTCAACCAGCACTTGCTGGCTGACAGCATGAATGAAATAAGGGCATTGAGGAGGGAACCCAAGCTTTAGGGCATAGTAAGCACCAAACAAAGACCACATATAGGAACCCCTCAGCCTTGGTGTGTATCATATTCCCTGGGAGGTGAGGGAGAGGCACGAGGGAGATCAATGGGTCCTCTCCAGTCCAACCCTGCTCTGCCACTATGCAAATCACAGCAATAAATGCTAATATATACATGTTTTACATCCAGTGTGAAAAACACTCTCTTCGTGTGTTAGCACTGAATACTAACAACAATCCTTTCAAATAGATACTTTTACTATCGTTTCAGAATGAGACTCAGAGAAAGAGGAAGTAACTTCCCCAATATCATTTACCGAGTTAGAGAGATCTTCCCACTGTGCAGACGGCCTTGGAATGGGAAACCAAGTCCTCCACCTCAGAAGGGCAGACACAAAGCGTCTACCTATACTCTAGGTAGGCCTGGGAAGTTAGTGCCAGCACGCCTTCCCTCGGGCTAGCTCATTCTCACTCAAAGCCAGTCGGCAAGCTCCTGCTCCCGCCCTCCCCCGGCCTCTCTCCCCACCCCAGAAAGGCTTCAGACTGACTACAGCCTGGTGGTGGACGTGGAGGTCTTCTGCTAAGGACCTCTGGTCTACGCGTCTGCCCACTCCATTAAGTGGTTCTAACTAGCCACCTCCGTCCCTTTGGCCACCCGGCGCCCCTCCAGGCAGTCCCTCTCCGCCCAAGTCCCACCTGAGAGCTCCTACCTGGTTTCCGGGCGGCATATCCGCGAACAGCCTGGAGGATGACACCTACGCAGAAGAGAGAGGGCTGAGGCCCAGCTCCTTAACTAGTCCAGCCTCCATTCCTTTCTGTGGCCTCCGCATTACCCCTCCTGCATGGTCTTTGCGTCTCGGCGCCTACCGCCGCCCCATTTCTTCCGCACCCCGCTGCCCCACGCCTCTCCCACCTCGTCTCACTTCTTCCCCGCCCACCGGCCTTTCTCCCTCATCCTGCCGCTGCTCTTCTCCCCTATCCTCGTCCCCCGTATCCTCTATCTCCGTCTAACCCCACTTCCCTCATCGCATTGCCCCTCTTCTCAGCGCTTCACCTCGAGTACACGGAAGGGCCCACCGGCGGGAGGGCGGCCTGGCACACGCTCCGTCTGGCAGCCCAAGGACTGGGGCCTGGGCCACTGCCTGGGTCCGAAGCGACCTCAGCGCCCTCCACGCCGTCCTCAGCATCGTGACTTGTGACCCCGCGGGGCCGGAGCCACTGCCACAGTCCCTTTCGCGGCACGGACGGGGTTACATGGGCGCCGCCATGCTGCCTCAGGCTCGACCAATGGAACGCAGTTGCGAGACTGGAGCAGATGAGGACCGAGAGAATGGATTAGAAAGGCAAGATTCAGGGTGCGGCGGCGGGATTGGGTTCAGGGGAGGGGTCTGGTTGGCAGCGGCGCAGGGCTGGAGGCTGGATGGTTGCCGGCCTGGTTAGTGGTGATGTATAAATTCAAAGATGCCGTTTTTTAACTTGGGCATGCATCCCGCCCTTAATCCCACCCTACGTTCCTTTTGGAAGTTTTCTTAGGGCATGCCTGTCTTCTTCCCCAACCTAGTCTTTCTGCCTCCTCTCCCTTCATATTCCAGGATGAGGCCCCGCAAGAGGTACTGGGTTTCATTCAGCCTCCTGTGGGGCAGCCTTGTAAGCCTCCTGATGAAGGTCGCTGATTTTGGAATGGAACAGCCCTGGGCTGATTGAAGCACAGCTGTTGATTCACTGTGATCTTGTGGGCAAACCACCCCACCTTTCTGTGCCATGGTGTACTCATTCACCAAAGTGGAATGGTATCTACTCTTTAGGTTGTTGGAGTATTAACTGAGGCATTTGTGTGCAAGGGATCTGCTTGCAATATAGGAGGCATTCAATAAGTATTTGATGTGATAATATTTGTGAAATGAGGGGTGTAAAGACAACTACAAATTAAAAGCAGGAAAAATAAATTTTTAATGAAATAAAAATAACATTTTAATTCTCCCTTAGTGCAAAAAAAGGAAAAAGCTCTCCTCCCCCTCACTTTTTGTAAGCACTGACTTTTGAAGAGTTGTAATTGTGAGTTCTTTCTCTATCCTTTTGAGACCTATGTAAATCTTTCCAAAAACTGTATAAGCCTCTTGCTAGTTTTATAGCACAGGAATGTTCTTCTCAAGCATCTAGGCATCATCTCTTGAAATGCAATCGTTATGGAAGACAGTGCCTCTGTCTCCCGGTTTCTGCCGGGCTCTAAGTTGCCAACCTGCCTCTTCTCAAAAAGATACGAGAAATTTCATTTTCTCCGGGATAAAGGCAATTAGCAAACATGGGTGGCTACCCCATTTATCAGGTGAATTTAGGATGAACTCTGTGTGACAGATGGCGCCATGCACCTGTATCCACTTGGCTACATACAAGGGTAAGATCTCTTTCTGTCTTTTCAAGCTCTTTAGGGGATTGCTGGTGATGCAGATCATGTTCTGGTTTAATGTTCATTCAGTAATAAAACTGATTTTGTCCTTTTCTACCCTCATGGAGTGGTTTTCTAGGTTGGCAGGAGATTTTGTGTTTTTTACTATTTTATTTTTTAAGCAATCTCTACACCCAACATGGGACTTGAACTCACAAACCCGAGATTGAGAGTAGCACGCTCCAACCACTGAGCCAGCCAGGCGCCCCTGCAGATTTTGTTTTTAATTATATTTCCTCCAACAGGGCTTAGTCTTTTCTGAGATCTATCCCCCGTGTCCCACAGCCCTTTGTGACTCCCTTCAACCCTGGCCACTGTGCCCTAATGTCTTCAAATCTCTACCACTAGAATGGGAGCCCTTTGTGGGTGGACTGAACCAAATCATTTTTGAGTCCCTGCTTCCAGCACAGGGCCTCCATACTAGGTGAGGGCTGGTGGAATGAATGAGTGAAGGAAGGAGTACACAAATGAATATTTCTGATAAGTACCCTCATCACAGCTAGGCCCTGAAAAGAAAAGGAATAGAGGCGCAGGCACACTCAAGAGTTTCTCAGAATCAAACCAAACCAAACCATGAACCAGTTTAAGAGACTGAAATTATAGGAAATAAGCACAAGAGGTTAGTGGGCAGGGTTGGACAAAACATTCTCTGGCCACTAAAGTGAGAGGCCCAGTGGGGTCTGGGGAGATAGAGGAAGGGTGCTGAGGACCAGAGATAGAGAGATCCTGGTAGCCTTTCTGCCCTTCTGGGGCTATGTGATTTTTTCATGATGGACTTACTGACACTCTCCTCTCCTCTAGATGGCCCAGGCCTTTCAAGAGGCAGGCCCAGGTTGGGGCCCCAGGGAGCACTAGACACCCCCCAGTCCCTCTACCCCATGGACTTGGAGCCCTTGCAGGAGGGGGAAGTCAAGCAGTGGCCCGAAGACACAATCATCCTCCTGGTTGGGGACGAGGGGCTCTGGGGTTCCAAGGGGGGTGGTCTGGAACCAGAGGTTCTCATAAAACTTGGGGCTGGGACTAAGGCTCCCTAAGAGGGGCTGAGTAGAGTCACAGCGGAGGTAATGTCCTGGACCTGGGCCTGTGGGGCTGCCCAGCACCTTCCCGTAAAGAACCTGGTCATTGGTGATAGACGGGGGCCGGGGCTGGTTGGAAGGTGCTCTTGGGTCCCCTTGGAGCACATAGGCCTGGACCAGCGTGGGGAGGCCACAGGTCTCTGAGCTGTCATTGGACTCCCAGGGCCCTGGCTTCTTCTCTTCTTCCTCCAGCACCGTGATCTTGGTGATGGGTGGCATGCCGGGGTCCCGAAGGCTGGGCAGCTGGAAGGTCTCCTGGACACAAGGACGTGGGGTGAGGGCATGAATCGTCTCAGATGTTCATCCCAACCGCCACCCCTTCCTGTATTGGGACATCTGTGGAACTATTCCTTCTGCTGGAGCCCAAAGGATGACACTTGTAGAACTGCTCATACTTTCCTGACACATGCTGTGTGCTTCAGACTTAGCTTGGTGAATGTCCCCAGCGATTCTGGGTGACATACATCCCATCTCACAGTGACAGGGCCCAGGCTTTGAAATGGGTAGAACTGGGATTCGAACTCAGATCTGCTTTCCTCCAGAGGGAGGGGACCTTGCCAGGAAGGGATGGGAAGGCCTGAGTCCTCACCCTCGGAGGAGTATCCTTTCACTTTGAGCCTGGACCAACACCAGCACCACCCCCCACACCCAATTTCCCTCTCCTTCTGGGGTTCTCACCTCCACCATGATGGTTGGCACCCAGGAGCCCAGGCTGCTGTGGGCTGGGTCTGGGACACTTGGCCAGAGGGGATTCTTCCTGCTGCAGAAGAGGGCAGGTGAAGGCTGGGTCAGGCAAGCCCTCCCATCTTTCCCTTCTTTTTCCAACCCCTTCCCAGCAGCTGAAGGCCCCTTGGGCAGAGAAGAGTTGGTGCAGGGCCTGATCCAGACATGGGCCCTGAGGCCTGTGAAGGCAAAGACGGGCTTGGACTGGCCCACTCCTGCCTGAAGTTCCCTGTGGGCAGGGGTAGCTTGGTGTCAGGTCTCTCGAAAGGACTCACCTGGGTCTGCAGCAGAACCGGGCGGCCCCACAGAGGCAGGTGAACAAGAGGAGGAAGCCGAACAGGCCCAGGAGGACATGCAGCTCAGACTCCTCTGGAGTGAGGGGAAAGCCAGAGGTGGTTAGAGTGCACGTGAGTAAAGCTGGGCCTCTTCCCTCCGACTGAGCTCTGAAAGCAGGGTTGGGCCTCCTCCTTCAGGCTGAGCTTCATGGGCAAGGCTGGGTCTCTTCCCTCAGACGAGTGGATCCAGGCAAGTTCTCAAAATGAAAGCTCTATTGGATGAGGAACCTTCCCAATAGCCTTGTCTAGCCGGCCCCCTTCTCCCCTTACCTAGGGCCAAGGTCATCAGGGTAAGGCTTGTACTGTTGGCAGTCCCGGCCTTGCTGGTAGCCATGAGATGGACATGGTACAAGCTGGCAGGCTCCAAGCCGTGGAGGACCAAGCCATGGGAGGAGGCATTCAGGACAGTGGCTGGGAGTAGAAGAGAATGGTCAGCCTGGGCCCAGATGCTGAGACTCCCTCCAAGGCTGCCGAGTGCACCTCCCTGCCCCCCAGGCCTCCTGGGGCGGTGGGGTGCTAAGGATAGACTCACAGAAGGACTGGTCTTGAGCATTGGTCCAGAAGATGGTGTAGTGGGTAAGGGGGCTCTTCCCCAGCTCGGGGCCCTGGGGCACCCACTCCAGCTGGGCCCAGGTCTTGCCAATGTGCCTTAGATGCAGCTCTGGGGCGTGGGAGGGGGCTGCCGGAAGAGAGAGGTGCAGGGCCTGATGGGGAGCCGGGCAGAGTGGAGAGCCCAGCGGGACATCTTGTGGCTCCCCAGGCCCTAGAACTGAGACACACTGTGGTGGGGAGTAGGAAAGGAGAGTCCAAGACTTGTGCCTTAAGCCTCATGGTTGCCAGGACTTTTGACTGAATTCCATCGACTACTAATAAGTGGCTGAGTCCGGATTTGAACTTGCTTCCCTTTGACTCCAGAGCCTCGCCAACTGGCTTCTGCCAGGCTTGATTTTGTTGGGCTCCCTATCTGATTTCTACCGCTCGCTCTCTGACTTTATGCCAGGCCCTCTGTCTAACTTCTGCCACACATGACGCTTGATTTCTGTCAGGGCAATGGGTCGATTTTTGCCAGACTTGCTTCCCAAATTCTGCCAAACGCACTCCCTAATTTCTGTCGCCCCACCACCTGACTTCTGCCCCGTTGCAGGTGTCCAGTGTAAGACAGAGGTCATCTTGGGGTTGGAAAAGAGCCTCTTCTGGGCCAGAGGTGGGGGAGGAAGGAAATGTTCCCTCGTTGTCCTGATTGCTGGGGCCCAAGGCAGGCACTGAGAGGAGAGGATTCTGGGAGGGGCCAGGTGGCCGACGTACCCATCTCTTGGGAGTAGGCATAGATGTACTGGGAGGGTCCCACGGTGTCCTGGTAGAGGGAGGTCACAGTGATCTTGTAGAGCTGAAAGGGCCTGATGTTCTCTGTAGAGAGAAGATGGGGCAGACCCCCTGGTGAGGGGAGCTAACCTCAGAGCTTCAGCTGGGGACAACCCAGGCCTCATGCTGCAAAGCTATCCTCTTCCACCTCTACTTCAGATCGTTTGACGAGGTGAGGGCAGAAAAGTGGAAAAGCTAGAAAGGTGGTGGGGTCAGGACTGTGAAAAGAGAGGGTCCAGTTAGACTGGGAGAACGTCCTGATTCTGGGGATAAAAGATGACAGGAAAGAGTCTAGAAAGACTGGGCAGTCTGCTTCTCAGGTGTTTCAGGCTGCTCCTTGCTAGCTGTCAGACTAGCACTGCCTCCCTGCTTCCCAGGCCCGCCCCGCCCCGCCTCCCCCTGCACCTCACCCTGCAGCAGCGTCCCAGAAATGCTTCCGTTATGCTCCATCTTCCAGCTCTTATTGCTGCCGCTGGGGCTGGGGGGACCCAGGCCCCACTCAATCACATAACCCCGAGGCTGAGGGCTGGGCAGCTCCCAGCCCACCCAGAGGCTGTGGGGATCTCGAGCCTCTGTGTGGAGTCTGGCCAGGGGTGGGCCTGAAGACAGAGTAGGAGATGAGAGAACAAAGCACAAAAAATGCAGGTCCCAGAGCCAGGAGCTTGGGTTCTGGTCCTGGCTTTGTTACTTACAGACTGGGTGACCATGGGTCCCTCAAGCTCAGGACCTCACTTAGCTCATCTGCAAGGGCGCTGTGCAGATCCCATGAGCTGCTGCGTAGGGCAAGCCTAGCACAGTGCCCTGTGCACAGGAGGGCCTGACTGTGATCAAGGCTAACACTGTGTAGTTCATGGTATGTGTCGCTGGGGTCTTTGGTGCATGTTAATTTCCTGAGCCCCCTGAGAGTCCTGTGAGAGAGCTGCCGCCCTGGGCCCATTTGATCAAGGAGACAGCTGAGACAGGTTCAGGAACTTGTCTAAGGTCACACGGCTAATAAGATGGAATATCCCTCTGATTATCGCCAGTCTCACCCGGTGAGGACCCATGTACGGGGGACCCTGGGAGTGGTGGTGTTGGCTGACCCCTGAGAATGAGCAATTAACTCAGGGACTGTGTTCCAGCTGGAAAAGCGTAGGGCTTTCTTCCCATCTTCCTTGGCGGCATGGGCTCGGTGTGTGTGCACATGGGAGTGTGAGTCTGTAAGCGTCTGTGTGCGTGAGTGTGGGGTGAATGTGTGTGTGGTGCATGTGTGCATGTGTGTGTGTGTGTGTTACCACCAGCAGCCCAGCTTGGTTCTGGCTCGTGATGATAAGAGCGGCGGACACACAATGAGTAGTAACTTGATGTCAGGCACACGTCTGAACGCCTGCAGCCTCATAACAACGCTTTAAGGTCGACACTGTATCGTCCCCCTTTGTTAGGTGAGTAAACAGGGGCCAGGGAGCTGGGGTCCCTTGCCCTGGTCACACTGTTAGCAAGTGACAGGACTAGATGTGAACCCAGGCAGTCTGGCTTCTGAATTGACATGTTTAACCACCACACTCTACCAGCCTCCAGCCCCTTTACCTGTGCTCTCCAGGAAGACCACTGGGCTGGGATGAGAGGTCCCGGCTGTGTTATAGGCCACAAGGACCACTGCCCGGGCTTCCGAGGGCAAGTGGAAGGTGCAGCTTAGCTCCGTGGTGTTGCAGAGTGGGGGGACTGCCTCAGTCTGGTCCGGAGCTCTGACCAGGTAGCCTTGGATCTGCCCGCTGTATTTGTCCAAGGGCATTGGCTGCAGTGGGCACAGGAAGAAGAAGATAAGAGGGCTGCACAGCTCATCTTGAGTTGGGGGGGGGAGGCTTCTAGATGGGGTGGATGGGTCATAGGAACTGAGCCCCACAGGCCGGGAGCCAGCCTTCTTCCCTCCCTTCCTTCTTCCCCTGTTCACCCTGTGCCAGGTCCTTGGAGGGAGAAAAGGAAGAAGCACGTTGGCATTGAACTATTCCCTGAACCAACCCTTTGCCACAGGTGAGTCCTGCATTTTAGTCTGGGCACTACCCAGCTTCCTAGGCACACACAAATCACATACAAATGCATCCAAGGCTCCCGGACAGGTTGGAGTCCAGGGCCCCAGCCCACAGGGATCTGTCTGGGTTGGAAGGAGTCTCAGGGGTGGAGGTGACATCTCAGGACGTCAGGATGGGTCACCTTCCAGAACAGCTGCACGGCCACCGTCCTGGGGTCCAATGGCCTCTGCCGCCACCATGTGTCCAGTCTGACGATGGGGGCTGTGGAGGGAGCCGGAGGGTCAGGGAGGGCCCTGGGGGCTGGACTTGGCCCTGATAGCTGCTCCCGGCTTCTCTCTACCCACTTGCTTACCCTGTTGTGCGGTGGTCAGCGTCAGGCTAGGGCTCCAGTCGCTCCATCGGCCAGGCAGGGGCCAGCGGGTACAGCGTATCTGCAGGGTGTAGGCTGTGGATGGGAGGAGCCCGCAGAGCTCATACTGGAGGGTCTGGGAGAGCAGGGGGCCCACCTGGTGGAGTGGCCATGGCTCTGAGCCTGGATCCTGTACCTTTCAGGGCCAGCTCAGCTGCCCTCCCCTCAGCCAGCCCCAGGCCCTCCAGGCTGCCCTCTGCCTCACCAGGACCCAGCTGGCTTCTCCAAGCTGTGGCTGGTGGCGCAGCTCACATTTCTGTTCTATGTACAGGCTCGGCTTCCATGGCTCCCAGCGTAACAGCAGGCAGCCTGGCTGGGGTGGGGCCACCTCAGGGCTGGGGGCCAGGGCCCACAGTGTTGGGGGTTCCAACTTCACTGCAAGGAGAGGGGTTTGTCAGAAACGTTCCCTGCCCTATCCTGTAGGGGATCTGCTGTACTCCTGCTTTTCTCTTGGCCTGTTATTCCATTTTCGGCTCTGGGTCTCCATCCCTGGGGTCTCTGTCAGTCTGTCTCTCTTTGTCTCTCTGAGTCTCTTCATCTCCATGCCATCACAATTTCTGCAGGTCTGAGTCTGTATATGTGTCTGTCTCCCCCTAGGTCTCTGTTTCATCCTCTTGCCCCAGGGCCTTTGCACTTGTTCCCTCTGCCTGGAGCTCTTCCCCTCCAGACATCCAGTGGCCTGCTCTCTCATTTCCTTCAAGGATCTTCTCAGATGTCACCTTCTCAGTGAGGCCGCCCCTGGACATCTAACTGGAAGGGCAGTTGTCCCCCACCCCCAGATTTCCCTACCCCTTTCCCTGTTTTAACTTCCCTGTCACCCTTCTTGTCACCTGACATTCCATTTTATTTAGTTTGTCCCCTAGAATGTCATGTTCCAAGGGCAGGAGTTTCGATATTTCGTTCAGTGCACCAAGAGCAATGCCTAGTAATCAGTGGGCACTTCAAGAAACTTGCTGAAAGAATTAAAGAATGTGTCTCCTTGCCTCTGTCCTTCTGCGTCTCCATAGCTCCATCCCCACCTGCATTCCATTTTGTCCCTGTCTCTTGCCTGTCTCTATCTCTAGGTCTCCCAGTGCCTCCTGGTCTGTGTCTGGGTCTGTGATTTCCTCTCTGTGCCTCTCTGGGTTGGCCCATCGTGGGGGCCTCTCCCCTCCGCCAGACCCAGCGTCACCCACCGACATCCATGGGAACGAGGCACAGCTGTGGGGACTTGCTGATCCCTAGGGCATTCTCGGCCTCCACCCAGATGCCCATGTTCTGGTACAACAGGAGGTGTCTGCGTGGGATGGAGCAGTGGTTCTGCCCGTTGTTAGGCACGCAGTCCAGGATAGAGTCCTCTTGTGTCTGACAGTTTCCCTGGCTCCTGTCAAGAGGCCAGGCTTGGGTGTCTAGCAGAAAAAGGAAGCGAGGCTCCCTGCTCCCTCCCGTGTTTGCTTCTGGCTCCCCCATCCTGCAGTCCCTCCCATGCCCCAGAAGAACCCAGAAGAACCGAGCTAGCATAGAGACCCTGACTTACTTGAAGCTCTTGAGGGTGAAGTGGGTGGACAGGTGGGTGTCGGGTCCTGGCTCCCACTGACAGATGAGGCTGTTGGTTGTGAGGTTCATGAGGCAGGACAGGTCGTGGGGAGCGGCGGGAGGGTCTGCACATAGGGCGGGGAGAGTCAGGGCTTTGGGTAGGACCATTCGGAAAGCTGAGATTGGAACCAGTCAGCTTTGTTTCCTTGCTCTGAGTTGTTCCCTCTGGAGTCACCTTGTCTTGTTGCTCATCTCCCTATCAAGTGACCCTGGAGGGGCAGCCCTGGGGAAAGTCAAATGCAGGCCTGGACAGGGGTAGGTGCCACAGAGCCTCCCACCCTCTCGGCTCTGCCCCCTTGGACAGGGATGGTGCAGACCTGGCTTTTCATCCTGCTTTTGCCATTTGTTAGCTGTTTCGATCTGGAAGTCACTTAACTGCCCCGTGCCTCAGTTTCTTCATCTGTGAAATGGGAGTGATGGTAATATGCATATCCCCAGGGGTCTCGGGGGCTGAATGACTATTTACACAGTGCTCAGGGCCATGCCTGGCATGTGGTAGGTGCTATGTAAGTGTTAGCTCTACTATTAGTGACTGTATTTTTTTTTTTTTTTAAGATTTTATGTATTTATTTGTCAGAGAGAGAGCAGGAGGCAGAGGAAAAGCAGACTCCCACTGAGCAGGGAGCCTGACATGGGACTCGATCCCAGGACTCTGAGATCATGACCTGAGCCAAAGGCAGATGCTTAACTGACTGAGCCACCCGGGTGCCTATACTATGAGTGACTCTTAAGAAAGAAACTGGTCAGAGCGACTGGGTGGCTTAGTCCTTAGACGTCTGCCTTTGGCTCAGGTCATGATCTCAGGGTCCTGGGATTGAGCCCCATATCGGGCTCCTTGCTTGGTGGGAAGCCTACTTCTCCCTCTCCCACTCCCCCTGCTTGTGTTTCCTCTCTCGGTCTGTCAAATAAATAAATAAAATCTTTAAAAGAAAAAAAAGAAAAAAAAACCGGTCTTAGTGGTTTTCTTATGCGTTGGCTTGGCAGAAAGTCCTCACTTCTCGGTTTGAGTAGGAGGCTGAGACTGCAATGGGGAGAAACCAGGAGCAGGCTGAGCTAGTCAGGCGTCCTCTCCGGGCACACTGTCCGGTGGCCGAGTGGGCTCACTTGCCACTTGGAGTAGTGATGCCCTCTGACTTTGGAGCCGTACTGCCTGATAGAAATCTCGGCTCTGTCCTTAGTTTGTGACCTTCACCAAATCACATATTCTCCCTGAGCCTCAGTTTCCTCATCTACAAAATGGGGCTAAACAGCACTATCGCTGGGTTGGGAAGATTATCCGATGCCATGCCCATAACGTGTTTATTGAACAAGAGCTCAGTGAATGATAATGGCTCTCCTGAGCCATGGCAGGAAGGCACGGGGGCTGGGCAGGTGGGTGGCTGCGGGCACTTACAGCCTGCCTGCACCTCAACCTGGTCCAGGATCTGTAGGCTGGTGCCCCAGCGCACGCAGCAGGAGAGAAGGACCCGGGGGCTGTTGAGGCGGGGCACGGTGATGGTAGATTCCTGACTTCCATCTGCCAGACGTCGCTGCCTCTTTCCAGGTTGAAGCTCTGTTCCCAGTTTCCACAGAATCTGTGACTCGGGGTCCAGGTGGCTGCAGTTCGGGCTGATGATGCAGGAGGCTGTGATGGGATCCCCCAGGTGGACAGTGGGGGTGGGGAGGCTGATGCGCCCGCACTCCTCCAGGCCTGGGGGAGGGGAGAATGGGCCATGAGTCACTCCTCTGCCATGCGGAGCTGGGTTATAAACCTAGGCCTTTGTACTCCTAGACTCAAGGTCCTTACCTCCTTGCCTCACCCCCTGAGATACAGGGGCTGGAATGGGGTGCATGCCTGTGGGGATGGAGAGGGGCTTTCCGGGGTGAGAGAGAGCTAGGGATGTGTCCATCAGGGTCTATCAACTGGCTCTTTGAGAAAACCAGATCCTGATTGGTAGTCTAGGCTGCTTTCTCTGGTGTAAATATTCCCACCAAGACTACTTTTCAAGTTACCAGTGTGACATCACTGATCGTGAACTTGGGAGGAAATGTGCACACTTAGGTCTCATAAGCCAGCACTAGCACGCCACCAAGCAGACACTAGGCCCCTCTGTGGCACCCTCCCCAGAGGTGGTGAAAGCATTGGTTAGAATGATAAGAACCCCACAGCCACAGCTTTCAGAATTCAAATCTTGATTGTGTTACCCCATCTGGACCACAGCCCTCCAACACTTGAGTGGTGTGGTGGATAAGAGCACGGCTGGGTTTAGAGCGTGGCTATATTGCTTATTAATTATATGACCCTGGCAGGTTACTGAGGCTTTATGTGCCTTGATTTTTCTCATCTGTACAATGGGGATGAAAAATAGTTTCCACCCATAATCAGGCTCACCTGATTAACATTGAGCATCTTGGGGGAACCAGACCAGGCCCGGATAGATCAGACCAGGTCAAGTGCCCTGAACTTTCCCAAAGCTCTTATTCTCCTTCATAATTATGGAGTCATGTGATTCATTGCTTGCCTGTCTCCCCATTTAGACCAGAGGTTCTATGAGGCCAGAGACCTTGGCTGTTGGTCTTATTACTGTATTCCCAGAGCTTAGCATTGAGTAGGCCCTTGGTGAATATTTATTGTATAAACAAATAAGGATACGCTGTACTTTGCCCACTGTGCCTTCTTTCCTCTGTTATGTGTTCTGGGGTCCGTTTTGCTGAGGAGGGTGCTGAGGTCCTAGGAATTTGCCCAGGATCACAGAGCAAGTTCATGATTTTCAGCATGGGGCTCCTATCACTTCATAGACTCAGAATTTCAGACTGGAAGGAATCTTGCAAAACTGTTTACTCCAGAACTCCACCTAACATTCACCCTCTTCAGCAGGGCTAGGATGGCCTGATTTTGTACAGTCTGCTAAGAATGGTTTTTCCATTTTTAAAGGGTGAAAACAAAGCAGAAAACAGATAAGAACATGCAGCAGACACTGTGTGCGGCCAGCAAAGCCTAAATACGACTATCAGACAATGTTTGCTGACCTTTCGTATGAAGCATCCTTGTCAATCCTGGCCTCAGCTTGCATACCTCCACAGATGGGAAGCTCTCTACCTCTTAAGATAGTTTCCCTAGTTGGAGAACTCTGCCTGGGCTTCCTTATTCCGGGATGAGACCCGCCTCCTTATGGCTCCCACTCCGATTCCTTTGTTGCCCGTGAAGGCTGCAGAGGATCCAGAGCTTCCTTCTGACAAGCTTGGCAGAGATTTGCGGACAAGACCTGGGTCCCCTGGCCTTTTCCAGGCTGACCAGCCCAGGCCCTCTTGCCATTCCGCATGGGTGCTGGTTTGCCTGTAGAGGTTTGTGGGTGGGGGTCTGGGCACCCCATATTCTTGGCCCAGCCTTGATTGTCTGAGAACCCCAGGAGCAGTGTGGCTGGTATAGGCCAACGAGTCCCTCTTCTACCTGATACACCTCTCTTCCTGTGACTCTCCTCTCCTCATTGCACCCCGATCCCCGGCCATACTCACTTCTGGGGAGCAGCAGGAGAATCAGGGCAGCCACAGTCAGGCTCCAGGTTCCTAGCCCTGCCATGGTGCCAGTTTGGTGTTCACCTGGAGGCAGAGGGGGATGGTGAAGGTCATGAGCTTTGGAGTCAGAGCTGAGCTTAACCCTTGCTCTGTCACAGTGTGGCTTTAGACAGGGGATTTGACCTCTCTGAGCCTCAGTTTCTTTGTCAGAAAAATGGAATTAACAACAGCCTATATTGCATAGGACTTTGGGAAGAAGACACAAAATGATGCAAGGCACATAGGCAATGACTCTGTAAGTGACAGCCACTGTTATTATGTTTGCCTTCCAGGAGAAAACAGGGACAGGAACATCAAGGAACAGCATTCTTCCCCTTTCCCTTTTATCTTGGCTGGGCTTGCATGCAGGTAGTTTATTTTGGAAAGACCCCAGGAACAGATGGAGGGGTTGGGGAGAATGAAACAAGTAAGGAGGGAAAGCCAACACAAGGGTGCATCGTGGAATTGGGGTCATCTCTACAGGTGAGGGGGGCTCCATCCTGCTGGGACCTTCCAAGGAGCTGTGTAGGCTATGCCTCAGGACCATCTGCTCAAGGGACAATTTATCCCTTGAACAGGAGAGAGGATGGGAACATTTACCTACTGACTTCCGTCCCCCTACGGTCAGAGGATGTTCTTTGGGCTATTTACTTTCTGGCCCATCCAGATTGCACACGCATGAGTACGAGGCAGGTTCTCTTGGATGAACCATGCCAGAAGGGTCAGAGACACTCCCTGGCATGGATTAGCCGAGGCAAGGGGCTGTCAGTTTATACCTGTGGGAAGCTGGCCTCCATGGAAGGTGCAAGGAGTCCAACACATGCCCAGTTCTGGGCACAGACCTCTGGAGGTTTTCTGGGGCCAGGTGTTCCAGAAACTATGCAAAAGGTATTCTACCACTGGGGTGGGCTTCTAGCCTGACCCCCATCCTTCTCCTCTAGGGGTCTTGGGACCAGGGACCTGGTTCCCCAGCACCAGGTGGCATTCTTGGCAGCAGGTCAGTGGAAATCACTGACTAGCCTGTGTGTATATCCAGGAACTCATATGTGTAGGTGGTGTCCCAGCAGATCCCCTGTGCTTAGATGTGGGAAATCTTCTCCCCCTTTTCTGTCCCTCTCAGACAGAGGTGTGAATACATGCTGCCCAGGATACCCAAGGTTGTTCCTTCTCACAGGGGCCTTATCCCAACCCCGGAGCTATTTGTATACATCTCCATATCAGGATGCCAGAGGACTGCTAGCCCATAAATCACTTTTTTTGCAAATTAGGAAAAAAGTGCCACTACCTCTGGACAGATGTAGCCTCACACTAAGACCTGGCAACTGAAGGATAGGCTGGATTTCAGCTTCTACTTGGTCCTCAGCTGGGCAGCTTTGTGCAGTGAGAAACCCACACAACCGTTCAGAGCATCCCTGTCTACCAATCAGTGGTTGGCAACTTTCTTACCAGAGCATGGCAGTTTGATTATCCCCCATGCACACTTGTTGGGGGGGGGGGGATTTAGCCTCGTAGGCCTAGTCTTTGGGATGCTGGTTTCCATTTCCATGTGCTTTTGATTATGTCCCAGCCCTGCTGCCCTTGCAGGGGTCAGCATCACGCCTAGTGTGTGCCCAGCAAGGTACTACTTCATCCCTCTCCTCTGGCTGCTGTACAGAATGGGCAACCAAACCCCACTCTCAGAGGCCCCGGCCTCCTCCCCCTGGGCTCCTGAGTGTTGACATGTTGGCTTCAGCCCCTGGTCCCCCGCAGCAGCCCGGGGTGCCCTCCACCCCCACTGAGTGTGATTGGGGGACCTGTTGGAGCATGGTCTCACTCTCTGGGGGCCAGTACGTGGAGAGAATGAGAGCCCAGCTCTGAGCCAGACCACTTGCTCTAAACCCCAGCTCTGTGACTTACCGGCTTTGTGACAGTGGAGAAGTTACTTCACCTTTCTGAACCTTGGTTTCCCCATCTGTGAATGAGGGGGAACATTAGCACGCACTTCTCAGGATTGTAGTGAGGAGGCACCGAGATGGGCTGGGTAGAAAGCGCACTTGGTGACCGTAAGTTGTTTTCATGAGACGTGAAGTGGGACATCGTGTCGTGGAATCCAGCATGTGGCCTCTTCTCCCCCTCGCAGGCCGTGTGGTCACAGCCTCCTAGGACTGCCACCTGGATTTCATCGTGTCACGCAGCATGGCTTCAAAGCCCCGTTTCTGGGTCCCCTACTTGCAGCTCCTTGGCCCCTCAGTCTTTCCTTCACTTCAGTCCTCTCTTATCAGTCCCAGTGGAACCTGCTGCCTCCTGGAGGCACTGCCATCACCCACCTCTTCCTGCCCTCCTCTCCTTTCCCTGCACTCGGCCTTCTCCCCTGCTCCCCCTGCCCCAGCTCGTACCCTCTCTGCCCTGTTGTGTCTCCTCTCCTTAAGGGAGATTCTTCCAGTGGGAGGAGGGGGCTGAGACTGAACAGAGGGAGAGGCCCTCCCTGATGCTTTGCTGAGAAGGAGGGAGGCAGAGCTGCAGAAGGTGTAAGAATGTGAAACAGGTCTGCAGGCAGTGAGGGCTGGGCAGGACAGGTACAGAGAGACAGGGCCCCGGGAGGATAAGGACGCTGACCCAGAGACCCAGGTGCTCAAGGCCAAGAAGCAAGAGGTCCCCGAGAGAGTTCTAAGATTTGAGAGAGGGAAATGTGAGAGACAGGGAAAGGCACAGAAAGACTTCGAGAAACATGGACAGACAGAGACCCAGACAGAGCCCAGATAGGCCACGTAGGGGCTGGGGAGGCAAGACAGAAACAGGGGAAATAGGGACAGGCTGAGACATAGGGTCTGAGACAGGAACGTGGAGAAGGATGGTGATCATGCCCTTCCCTAAGCCCAGCTCTGTGTTCCCAGAGAGGTATTCAGAGGTTTGTGACTTCCCCAGTGCCCCCACCCCCCAAAAAAGTGGGGGCAGCCCTGGTAAAAGAGACTCCGTGTCCGGGGCTCCTGGTTCCCAAGGACCAACGCTAAAGGCAGGAGCCCTGGTCCCAGGCCTGTGCATGGGCACTTGGCTGAGGTGGGGGAAGTGGACCGGGTACTCAAGGGTCCTTTCCCACCCAAGGTACAGCCCTCCCAGCGGATTTCCCTACTCACGCTGGAGCCTGCAGCGGGAACCCACCCGGCCTCCTTGGTCTCCGAGCTCCTCTGGAGGGCAAGTTCCTGAAAACAGCCGCAGTCCAGCTCCTCTCCCCAGCCCTGTCGTTAATGGCTCGGTCTCTGACAGGCCCAGGGGCTGCCGATTGCAACACCTGCCCAGCCTCCTTCCCTCCCTTGTGCCGTCAGTCAGTCACTGAAGCCCAGGGCAGCCCCTTCCTCCCAGGAAGGAGCCTGGGAGGGAAGCCGGTGAGGCCAGGCAGCCTTCCTGCCTCGGGGGTCTCAAAGGGGCCGGGGAGTGTGGCAACCGCGTCCCTCTCCCCTGCCTCCGGATTTCCTGACCTCAAAGCTTTGGGGCTGGCCGGGGCCCAGGCGTCAAGCCGCCTGGGTGCCATTCCTGCGCCCCTATCCCTGGGGGAACATCAGTGGGAGACAGACCTTGGCTCAAATGCTCGCTCTGCCCTAAGCCTCTTTTTGGCTCTAGCCTTGGGGTCCTAATCCTCACAGTACTTAGGAGGCAGCCTCCAGGTTATGGGGAATTTTGGATCTGACTCCCTGTGGCCTTCTTGACTGCATATTTTCCACCATTGACTGGCAATGGGGAAATGGGGACTCTGAAAACAAGACGGAGGGAAGACCTGGGAAGGCTCAGGGTCTTCATATACAACCTTGAAATTGGTTTACTCACGATGATTCTGCTACCCTGAATATTTTTGAATTGAGTGTAGTAGGCTAAATTTTGTGTCTTTCATTGTTTGTATCCATGATTTCCCTGGAACTGGTTATAAAGACTTATTAAAAAATTTATTTATTTGACAGAGAGAGAGAGCGAGAGCAAGCACAAGCAGGGGGAGTGGCAGAGGCAGAGGGAGAAGCATCCTCCCCTCTGAGCAGGGAACCCGACATGGAGCTCGATCCCAGGACTCCTGGATCAGGACCTGAGCTGAAAGCAGGTGTTTAACCAACTGAACCACCCAGGCGCCCTTCAGAACTGCTTATAAATAATTTTCTGAAGAGGGTTCAGACTGTTCATAGTTCGTTGGATTTATGACCCAGTAAGGTAGGTACCAACTGACCAGCAGAGCGTCCATAACGTATGATCCTTTTTGGAAAAAGGGCTTCTGAGTCTGATATGAGGGGCAGATGTGGGCTGCAGGGGAGGGTCCAGAGGAAATACCCACCTGTCTGTGGCAGCCTCCCCAAGATGTCCTATAGGGCCCCGCCTGCTCAGCAAATCCTGTCAACTCTTCTTTCAAAATATAACCAGAATCTTGGGGAGACAGGTATTCCTGTTACAGTTCAACTTGCCTCTATGTTTCTGTATTTTCATGATACAAAGATGGAAAATATAACTATCACTTAAACCAGTACTAGTCAGGATTAAACGACCCTAACCTCTTACTTAGATCATTGCAATAGTCTCCTGCTTCCATTCATCCTTGTCCCCCACCAATCTGTCTATTGTACCTTCAGCAGCTGGTATGATACTGACCAAAAAAAAGTCAGTTCATGTCAAGTCACTTCATGTCATCCTCTGTCCCAAGCCCCCAGTGGTTCCCATCTCACTCAGAGTCGAGTCAAGGTCCTTTTAATGACCTACAAGGTCCCACTCAGCATGGAGGGGACACTCTACTATTCTTCTCTCCCTTGCTGCTCTGCTCCAGCTATGCTGTTTTTCTTGTTGTTTCTTAAAAGGCCCTGCCTCAGGGCCTTTGCACTTGCTGTTTCTCTTGCCTGGATTCTCCTCCCTCCCCCCACCCCAATAATGACATGGGTCCACTCTCTCTCCTTCTTCAAGTCTTTGCTCAAATATCAACTTCTCATTGAGTCTTTCTTTGGTTATCCTTTAAAAAAATTGCACCCCCTACTTCGTATCCCTCTTTTTTCCCATATCCCTTTTCACCATCTGTCATTGGCTTTCCCCACCACCCACCTCCCACTAGAATGGAAGTTCCACGAGGGTGAGGGTTTTAGTCTGTTTTGTTCAAAACTTTCTCTCTCCACTGTCTACAACACTGCCTGCCACCTAGTGAGCCCTCAGTGCGCACTGGATGAATGAATGAAGTGGAGAATGAATGACTGAATGGATGAATCTTCTCTGCACCTTGCCAGACCTGTCCTCAGTCCTCATGGGCCTATCTTGGTAAAGTATATCACCATCCCCACTTCCTCAAGTCACCCAACATAGGGACCCAGGAGTCCTTCCTCACATCCCCTTCTCCACACTCCCATCTCCAGCCAGTCCCTAATGAAGGAGAATGGGCCTTTGGTTCATCATTCAGAAAAACATGTTCCCAGAGCAGGTGCAGGGATATAATGGTGACCCAAAGCTGTTTTCATTCCTGCCTTTGTGGAACTCTTTGTCTTGTCTACAATTCTGAAATTCATCTCTCCCCCCCTTTTGTCAGGTCTCCCCAACCCTTACTGGGGCTCCCATGGGCTCCCTGCTCTGGGCTCTTTCCCTCCACCTTCCGTCAGCTCCTGGCAGAGTGAGCTTTCCTACATGCAGGTACCGCTGACCATGTTGGTCCCCATTCTTCAGAGGCCCTATGGCGCATCCTAATTCCTTCACAGGACAATCAAGGTACCCTGCCAGCTGGCCCCACCTCCCTCTCCTGCCTTACCTGCCTCTGCTTCCCCAGACACACTTCTTCGGGTTGTTGTCCCGCAGCGTTGGCTTACTTCTCCCAGCCTGCCTCAGGCTCCGAATACCTCCGAGTGTTTGCTCTTGCTGACCCCCTGTCACCTCCGGCTGGCTGAGTCCTGCCCCTGCCCCTGCCCAGGCTTGAGTCTGTGCTGAGCATCTCTCTGTGCTTCTGCCCTCCTTCCTCGGTGATCCTGTATAACCGCAGTGGGTTCTTGGCTGTCTGCCTCCTCCATTAGACTGTGAACTCCTTGAGGGCAGAAACCATATTCTCATTTCTGCCTCCAGCCTCTACCTAGAGGATTTCCTGGGCTGCAGAATCTCCCTCTCCAAGCCTCTGTCTGTTGCCTTACTTGCCCCAGGGAAAACAATTCCTCCCAGGGGTTTTGTGATGATTAAATGAACTACGGGAGGTATAAAACCTCGCGTGGTAGGTGTTCAGTACAATTCCTTCCCTTTCCCCCCACTGCATAATTCAGTATTTCAGAACAAGATTTTACTGATCTCATCTGTGTTCTGTTCTCCACTGAAGGCCTGCACGAGGAAACAAAACTGTGGCAGCTGAAATGAAAGTTAGGTTTAAGGAAGAACTTTACTTAGGGGAGAGACATTAGAGACTATATTAGTGTTGAGAGGTGAAGAGTGGGGCTGAGGGGTTGCACTGCTTGGGTTTGCCACTTACTAGCTGTGTGATGCTGGGCAAGTTGTTTAACCTCTCTGAGCCTCGGTTTCATCATCTTTAAAATGGGGATGTAGTATTTGCTTTATGGGGTTTTTGAGAGAAATTGGTGAAATAATGCACACAAGGCATGTGCAACAGAGCCAGGTATACAATAAGTGCTCAATAAATGTTTACTCCCGTGCGCTGAAAAGCACGAGACAGATGTGGTCATCCCCTCCATCACACCCAGTGTCTGCTTTGTGGATACTTCCTCCTCCAGCTCTCTTGCTCCTGGCCCCCTCCTCCATCAGACAGAGTGACCTCCGGGGTCTGGAAAGCCCAGTCAGGAAGCCCAGGGGAGGAACCCCGCTCTCGGCAGCCCTACGGCGGGTTGGATCGTTTCGGTTTCTGTCATCGCCTGCGGTGCATGGGGCTCCTGAGTGGGTCAAGGAGCTGCCTGTCCCCAAGGGGCGGGAATGGGTGGGCCAGCCAGGGTACGTGTCCGGAAGTGGAGGCTGTGCTCATCTGCCCCGGGCTGGTTTGGCTGGAATATAGCAGTCGGCTGAGATTGTGCAAACAGGTCATTGTGCAAACACGTCCCTGTGTGTGACCTCGATTGTGCAAAAAGGTGTTTACTGGAGGCTGCCTGCCTTGGACTGCCTGCTTACAAAAAGTGCCTGAGCTGTTGACTCAGAAAGAAACCAGAATCTGGACACTCATTCTTCCTTGAACACACCCTGAACTTTGTGTCTGCCGGTCTTTGCTGGGGCTGGCCTCTCTGCTCGAGGGCCCGCTTCTGCCTCTCTCCACTTGCTGAAATTGTACCCATTCTTCATGGCTCAGAGAAAATACCACGAAGTGTTTCTCCATAAACTTTTTCCCGACTTGCCTCCTCGAGGGACACAACACACCTCTTAATCAATGGTCCTGTTTTACCTTGTGGCCCTTTCTAGACCTTGAGCTCCCTGGGGATGAGGACATTTCCTTGTTCGCCTCAGACAGGTTAGGAAACTGAGGCCCAGAGAGGGAGAGTGACCTGTCCCATGTCACACGGCCAGCTTGCAGCTGTGCTGGGCTCTAAGTTTCGTCTCTGCACTTTCTGTCATACTCACCATTCCTTCTTTTGAACCCCACTCACCTCTGACTGTGGCTCTGTGCTCCAGCCCCTGAACGGAGCTGGGACTCTAGCTGGAACTGGAGGGTGGGTGGGATGATACAGAGGAGGAAGGGGTACTCTGGGCAGATAAACAGCAAGAGCAAAGGCATCGAGGCCGGGAATAGGAAGAAGGTATATAGAGACCGTAGTAGGAAGAGGCAGCACTGGCCCTGGGAAGTTGGCAGGGCAGGCTTGCATTCTAGACCCAGAGGTGGCACTGACTCTGTATGGCCCTGGGTAACACCTCACAGGCCTGCCTCTCAGACCCCCAAAGGCCCTCTGATGCTCCAGAGATAGCCCAGACTAAATGTGCCCCCCACTGAACTCCTCCATGGCTCACCTCCCCACTGCCCCGCTCCTTACAACCTGCTGGAAACCTGCACTCAGCCTGGACTCCTTGCTGTCCCTTTGGCTGCACGTCCAGCCTGTCAGCCTTCTGCATGGGTCCTTCTCTCCCAGCGCCCTGCCACCGGCTGGGCTGCCAGCCTCGTTCTCCGGGACAACGGCGGCAGCCTCCGCCTGCTCTCCCATCTTCACTCCCGCGATGCCGCCCTTGCTGAACTCAGCTGGACAGCTTCTTCCGAAACACAGCCCCAGCTGACCATTGTCTCAGCAAAAACCTTCCATTGGTGCCCTGTTGCCCGTGGGATAAAGTCCCAAGTCTTTCTTCTGGCCTTTGAGGCACTTCAAAACCAGCCCCTAACCCTCCCTGATGCTGGAACCTCATCTCTTCATGCTCCCGCTATCTTTTTTTTTTTTTTTTTGTTAAAGATTTTACTTATTTATTTTAGAGAGTGAGTGTGAGTGCGGGAGGGCAGAGGGAGAAGGAGCGAGAGACGCTTAAGCAGACTCCTCATTGAGTGTGGAGCCCGATGTGGGGCTCGGTCCCATGATCCTGAGATCATGAGCTGAGCCAGAACCAAGAGTTGGATGCTTAACCGACTGAGCCACCCAGGCGCCCCTTTTCATGCTCCTTTCTAAGCTTCCTCTTCCCCCTCATGGACCTGACAGCCCCGCCACTTCAGTTATTATCACTGTCTGATCACGTGAGGTTTTTTCATGGCTCCAAGACTTCTCCACACAGTTCCCTCTGCTTGGAATGGCCTTCCCTTTATTTCTGTGTCTGAAGAAATCCCTTTTCATCCTTCAAAACCCAGGGGAAATGTCACCTCCTCTGGGAAGCCTCCCTGAATTTCCCAGGATGGGTTAGCTGCTGCTTACCTGGGCTCCCAGGTGTTCTGTGAAGGCAGGGACTTGCTCTGTGACTCCAGTACCCAGCATGGGACTTGGCATAGAAGGGGTGTCTGTGAAAGGATGCTGAACAGTTGGGATGTTGGATCCAGGTTTTCAGGCCTGAGGGGTCCCCAGCAACCATCAGGTTTCTTGCCAAGAATCTGGAGAAGTCTCTGCCACCCTGTGGCAGCCAGTGCTCCACTGTCCTGCTTCCCTGGTGCTCAGATTGGCAGGATTTTCTCCCTTTGATTGGTGCCCCCAGATGAGAAACGAGTTAGTTAGGACATAATCAATGCTGGGTGCTGGAGGGCATAGTGCAGGGCCCAGGCTGTGAAGGCTCTGGGATGACTGTCCAGATGCTGTCTTGGGGCCTGTCGCTAGGGAAGGAAGCAGAATTCGAGCTTTGGGTGGACCAAAGGGAAGACCCCCCCCATCCCCACTTTGTGGTCTGCTGGCCAGGAGGGCCTTATCTCTGTTCTCCATGGTGTGGCTGGGGAGGGGGTACGGTCTGGGGTATGGGAAGATCAGAAGCTGAGGGGAGATAAAGCTCAGATACTTATCTTGGCTTGGAGGAAACCTATTCCTTCTGCAACCCTGTGGCTGGCAGACGAGGTGGGGGGCAGCCGGATAAAGGGGAGAATCCCCAGGCCAGGCCAGCAACTACCCTCGTCATGGGCTTCTTTGGCTGGGGGGGAGTCAGGTCAGGCAGTTGGTTCACCTTCTCACAGCACTGGGGTGGGCCCATGGAAGGGACAAGACAGGGGCACTTTTCATGAAAAATCTTGCCAGTAAGAGTGTCAAAGAGAAACCAGATGACCTGTTCAAGGCAAGAGAGAGGTAAAGGCAGGTCCATAACTTCTGTGATGAGAACTGGGGTCTGCATTCTCCCCTGCTTTCTGGGGTTATCCATCTAGATCCTGAGAGGGAAGAGGGGTCCCCATCGGTTTCCAGTGCTCCCTGGTTTTGTGTCCTCTGCCCCACCAGTCTAAATGTGAGGGCCACAGATAGGGGCTTCTGGCCAAAGATAAGCCTTTGGGCTGGGGGAAACCAGGAATCAGAGGGATGGCAGCTTTTTAAACTCCTTGTGCTTATAACTGTTCTTATGAGTGGTTTGGACTGTGAGGGAAGGGCCTGATGTATCATCTCTGTCACCTTTCTGACCTCCCAGGCTGGCCTCTCATGTTTCCTCGATTGCCCAGTTTATTTAATTCATGCATTTGTTGATTCATTCACCCCTATGCCTTTTTTTTTCTGTTCATCCCCTTACTCACCCATCCACCCACCTACTCACCCATCCATCCACCCACCCATTGACCCATCCACCCATCCATCCTTCCATCCACCCACCCACCCATCCACCCATCCATCCACCCACCTACTCACTTATCTCTCCCACCTATTCCTTACACTCACCTATCCACCACCCATCCATTTTTCCATCCTGTTGTCTATCTACCCACCTGTCCATCACACTCCCATTCATTTGTTCATTTGCCACCCATGCACTCATCCACCCGTCCGTCTATTCAGCAAATATTTTTGAGCACTTACTACCAACCCAGCCTTGCATGTGAGACTGAAGATAGCATATGAATAAGAGGCCAGGTTGTGTGGTCTTTGATAAGCCAACTTGCCACCCCCTTGAGCTCTTCATAGAACCCCTGAGTGCCTCCCATCCCTAAGGACACCTCCCTGTGGCCCTTATGGCTGGAGATGGCTCCTTCCATCAAGCTCCAGGTATGAGAGGAGCCAGAAGCGTGGTTGAATTTCTTCTTGATCTCGGTGTTGGATCTAGACATGGCTCCTGGGTCCTCATTTGAAGCCCTTCCCCGTGAAGCTGTGACACCCTCTTCCGTCCTGTCACTCTTCTACTTTTCTCCTGTCACTTGGCCTCATTCTCTCGACTTGGGAGCCTGCCTCATCCTCATCCTCATCCGCTCCACTCCCATCCTGCCACCAGCTGGGGGATCTTCTCAGCTACATGGATGGTGCCTCAACATGTTCGTTGTTCAGTTCCTTGACCAGTCACCTCCAGGGCCTTTGTCACTTTAGCCACGAGTACAGTGGTCACACTGTGGACCTTACCATCACGTGGAACAGCTCAACTTCTCCTCCTTCTCCACATCCACACCTCCTGCTCTCTGAGCTCGGGGAGACCCCCAGGCCCCAGCTCCCCCGGTTCCTTGAGATCAGCCTCGGCCTTGTCTCTTTCCTTCCTCCTGCTTCAGGAGCCCAGCCTGAACTCACTGGTGATTCTCTCACCTGTATGCTCAGCACTTTGCAGCCCTGTGCTCCCACCTCCCTGGCCAGAAGGGCCTCACAGACCCGGCTGTCTTAGCTCTACCCCTCCGCACCCCACCCAGGCCTGCCCTGGATCCGTGAAGACCTTCCTGGAAGATCAGACAGGGGCCTGGTCTGGGCTCCAGCTTTTCCTGGGCCTTCAAGCTGCCCCTCAAACTCTGTTCTTATCTTTTGTCCTCAAACTGTTCTTTCAGTGCTTTTCAAACACTTGAGGTCCCTTCTTAAGAGTTTCCCCCACCAACTCTCAACCAGCCAGGAAGAGAGACGGCTTTTGGTTTTCTGCCATCAATCCTGCGTATCCCGGTATTTCCCAAGGATGAGGGGTTCCTCTCATGGTCCACCTTCACCCTCCACTGGTCTCCCAAGTTCTCCATGTCTCCGCCCTCTTTTCCATCACATCTCTCCTACTTTTGTGCTAATAATAACTACCACAACCTCCTTTAGATGCTTTGCATTTATTCATTTATTTAATCTTTATGGTTACTCTATGGGTAGAATCTGTTCTCATATCAACCCATACAACAGATGGGAAAACTGAGAGATTTGGCAGGTGGCAGAGTCAGGATGTGGTTCTGAATGAGGCAGCTTTTTTCTTTTTAAAGATTTTATTTATTTCACAGCTAGAGAGAAAGACAGTGAGAGAGGAAATACAAGCAGGGGGAGTGGGAGAGGGAGAAGCAGGCTCTCCACTGAGCAGGGAGCCCGATGTGGGGCTTGATCCCAGGACCCTAGGATCATGACCTGAGCCAAAGACAGACGCTTAATGACTGAGCCACCTAGGCATCTCCTGAACCAGGCAGCTTGACTTCAGTGTGGGTACAGCATGGGCTTCTAGGCTTTTCCTGCTCTCTGACTCTGCCCACACATTTCACCATGATCCAGTTTCTTCCGTTCCTTCAACATAATCTCCTTTTCAGTACTATATCTTTCTCCTTCCATTCAAGCCAAAATATGATAAAGTTTTGTCAACCTGTGCTCTTTCCATTTCCTTACTGCCCATTCTAATCTGGCTTCCACCCGATCAGTCCAGAAGAATGTCTTTCTCCAGATTGCCTGCAACCTTCTGGTGATCAGACTCTTCTCAGTCCTCTTTTTACTCAGCTGGGTTGCTGGGTTTGCCAATGTCAACCTCCTGTTCCTTTTGACTTAATGGATTTTTGTTGAGGAATAACATATATGCACCATTGTAAAAATTCTAAGTACATTTTTGGCATTATTATAAATGCATTCATATATGTATGTACCTTATTTAAATTTTTATTATTTTATTTTATTTTTAAAGATTTATTTATTTATTTGACAGATAGAGATCACAAGTAGGCAGAGAGGCAGGCAGAGAGAGAGGAGGAACCAGGCTCCCCGCTGAGCAGAGAACCCAGTGTGGGCCTCGATCCCAAGACCCTGGGATCATGACCTGAGCTGAAGGCAGAGGCTTAACCACTGAGCCACCCAGGCGCTCCATATGTACATACTTTTAAAGAAAAAGATTTTATTTAGTTATTTGACAGAGAGAGAGATCACAAGTAGGCAGAGCATCAAGCAGAAAGAGAGGGGGGAAGCAGGCTCTCTGCTGAGCAGAGAGCCCTATGTGGGGCTCGATCCCAGGACCCTGAGATCATGACCCAAGCCAAAGGCAAAGGCTTAACCTACTGAGCCATCCAGGAACCCCATGTATGTACTTTTAAGCTTTTAATTTTGAGATCATTTCAGGTTTATAGAAAAGTTCCAAGAATAGTGCAGAACACTTTTATCTACCCTTTACCCAGATCGTCAACATTTTATCAAATTTCCTTCTTTCCTTCCTTCCTTCCTGTGTTCCTGCCTTCCTGCCTTCCTTATCTATCTGTGTATCTATGTATCTATCATCACTCTATCATGGGCTGAGTTGTGTGCCCCCCCACTCATACGTTGAAGTCTCAACCCCTAGCAGAAAGTGACTGTATTCGGAAATAAGGTCTTAAAGGAGATGATTAAGTTAATATGAGGCCTTTGATATAGGGCCTAGTTCAATATGGCTGGTGTTCTTCTAAGAAGAGGAAGAGACACTAGAGGCGTGCACATACCTTGGAAAGACCTCTCACCATGAGGACACAGTGAGAAGGAGGCTGCAAGCTGAGGAGAGAGGCCTCAGAAGAAACCAACCCTGCTGACATCGTGATCTTGGACTTCCAGCTTCCAGAACTACGAGAAAATACATTTCTGTTATTGAGGCCACCTGAACTGTGATATTTTGTTATGACAGCTTTAGCAAACTAATACAGAGTGTGCGTGTGTGTGTGTGTGTGTGTGTGTATACGTATACGAATACCATTTATTTCTGAACCATTTGAGAGTAAGTTGTACACGTGATCCTCCAACAGCCTTAAGTGCTATCATGGTTATTTTTCCTAAATACAAGGACATTCTCTTACTTGACCACAGTCAAGGATAAACATCAGAAAATTAGTAATATTTCTATCTAATCTATAAATCTTTTTTTTTTAAAAAGATTTTATTTATTTATTTGACAGACAGAGATCACAAGTAGACAGAGAGGCGGGCAGGGAGAGAGAGGAGGAAGCAGGCTCTCCGCGGAGCAGAGAGCCCGATGTGGGGCTCGATCCCAGGACCCTGGGATCATGACCTGAGCCGAAAGCAGAGGCTTTAACCCACTGAGCCACCCAGGCACCCCTAATCTATAAATCTTATTCAGACTTCCCCAATTGTCCCTGGATATATCTTTAAAATTTATTAAAAAATTATTCTCTACTATTTGATATGTAAGCATGCTTGAAAATTATGAAGCATCATAATAAAATGACCATTAATCACTGTCCATTATCTGTCCATTAATCACTCAACTTCAGATATAGAATAAGCATCTTTGGCTATATATGGTCTATATATATAGAGAGAGAGACTATAATATATAGTCTTTGACTCCCTGATTTTTTCTCTTAGCATTATATTTCTGCCATGTCACTCCCAGTGATTGGAGCTTTTTCACTTTATCTCTGGAGAGGTCATTGTGTAGCCATACCAAAAGTTAGTTTTAGGCATTTCTTACTAATAGAGGTGGAGGTAGTGTCCCCTCCGCTTTTTTGTTGTTGTTGTTGTTCCTAGGGACATTCTTTTTTTTTTTTTAATTTATTTCATTTATTTTATTTATTTCATTTCATTTATTTCATTTATTTATTTATCAGATAGAGAGTGAGAGTGAGAGTCAGTGAGCACAAGCAAGGGAGTGGCAGGCAGAGGGAGAAGCAGGCTCCCTGCTGAGCAGGGAGCCCTATGCAGGACTCGATCCCAGGACCCCGGGATCATGACCCAAGCTGAAGGCAGATGCTTCACCGACTGAGCCACCCAGGCATCCCTCCTAGGGACATTCTTACATAGCTTCCCTGATGCATGGGTTCCTGGGTTTCTTTGGAGAAATTACTGGGCACTGTAGGATATGCAAATGTTCCAATTTGCACAGGGCATCATCTTGTCTCCCATCAGGCTTCTATCACGCTCATTTGCATTCCTACCAGCTAAGTGTAAGAGTTCCTGTTGATCCAGATCCTCAACAACCCTTGGCGGTGTCAGACTTCTTCACTTTTTGCCAACATGGTGTAAAATTGTAGCTCATGTTGTCTTCATCTGCATTCAGTGATTATTAATGAAGTTGATCTTTTCATATGTTGGTTGTCTTTCATGTCCTGCTTCTGAGAAATGCCTGTTCCTCTCTTTTGCTCATGTGTCCAGCTGGGATGTCAGTTGTGTGTGTTGCAGGTAACTTCTCCCTGGCTGGTGGCTTGTCTTTTCATTTCTTTGTGATGTCTTGATGAATAAAAGTTCTTAATTTTAAGGTAATTGAATTTATGAATAATTTCTTCCATCGTTGGTTGGTGCTTTTTACTTTATTGGGGAGAGTCTTTCCCGTTCTGAAGTCATATAGATATTCGCCTGTATTTTCTCCTAGGAGTTTAAAAGTTTTGGCTTTCATATTGAAAGCTTTAATCCACCTGGGACTGTTATCATTAATGGTTTGGGGAAAGGATTCCATGTCATTTTTTTCTGGGTGGATTTCCAATTACTCATGTACAATGGCTCTTGTGCTTCCCAGTGATCTGAAGTCGTACTTTATCTATGTCATAGATCAAATTTCCATATATTTGTGGTTTGAGGCTCTCCATTCTGTTCTGTTGGTCTATTTGACCATCCCTATGTCAATGCCATATTATTTTTATTACTTGACCTTTAAAAGTATTCATATTTGGTAGTGCAAGTCCCCTTGCCTTATTTTTTATTTTTTGCCAGCCATGTTTATGCTTGGGTGTTTGCTCTTCTAAGGTGGTTAGAGTTAGCTTGTCTAGATCTGCAACAGTTTTGTTGTAAATTTCATTGGCACTGCATTGATTCTATAGACCAATTTAGAAGGAATTGACATCTTTATTTATTTATATAATTAAAAAAATTTTAAAATAAACATATAGTGTATTATTAGCCCCAGTGGTACAGGTCTGTGAATCTCCAGGTTTACACACTTCACAGCACTCACCATAGCACATACCCTCCCCAATGTCCATAACCCAACCACCCTCTCCCTACCCCCCTCCCCCTGGCAACCCTCAGTTTGTTTTGTGAGATTAAGAGTCTCTTATGGTTTGTCTCCCTCCCGATCCCATCTTGTTTCATTTATTTTTTTCCTACCCCCCCAAGCCCCCCACATTGCATCTCCACTTCCTCGTATCAGGGAGATCATATCATAGTTGTCTTTCTCCAACTGACTTATTTTGCTAGGCATAATACCCTCTAGTTCCATCCACGTCATTGTAAATGGCAAGATTTCATTTCTTTTGATGGCTGCATAGTATTCCATTGTGTATATATATCACATCTTCTTTATCCATTCATCTGTTGATGGACATCTAGGTTCCGTAGTTTGGCTATTGTGGACATTGCTGCTATAAACATTCAGGTGCACGTGCCCCTTTGGATCACTACATTTGTATCTTTAGGGTAAATACCCAGTAGTGCAATTGCTGGGTCATAGGGTAGCTCTATTTTCAACTTTTTGAGGAACCTCCATACTGTTTTCCAGAGTAGCTGCACCAGTTTGCATTCCCACCAATAGTGTAGGAGGGTTTCCCTTTCTCCGCATCTTCGCCAGCATCTGTCATTTCCTGACTTGTTAACTTTAGCCATTCTGACTGGTGTGAGGTGGTATCTCATTGTGGTTTTGATTTGTATTTCCCTGATGCTGGGTGATGTGGAGCACTTTTTCATGTGTCTGTTGGCCATCTGGATGTCTTCTTTGCAGAAATGTCTCTTCATGTCCTCTGCCCATTTCTTGATTGAATTATTTGTTCTTTGGGTGTTGAGTTTGATAAGCTCTTTATAGATTTTGGATACTAGCCCTTTATCTGATATATCGTTTGCAAGTATCTTCTCTCATTCTGTCAGTTGTCTTTTGGTTTCGTTGACTGTTTCCTTTGCTGTGCAAAAGCTTTTGATCTTGATGAAGTCCCAATAGTTCATTTTTGCACTTGATACCCTTGCCTTTGGCGATGTTCCTAGGAAGAAGTTGCTGTGGCTGAGGTCGAAGAGGTTGCTGCCTGTGTTCTCAAGGATTTTGGTGGATTCCTCACATTGAGGTCCTTCATCCATTTTGAGTCTATTTTCATGTGTGGTGTAAGGAAATGGTCCAGTTTCATTTTTCTGCATATGGCTGTCCAATTTTCCCAACACCATTTGTTGAAGAGACTGTCTCTTTTCCATTGGACATTCTTTCCTGCTTTGGGAATTGACATCTTTAAATACTAAGTTTCCTTATCCACAAAGATAGCTAGCTTTCTTTCTTTCTTTAGACTTTATTTACTGTCTTTAAGTTTTAGGATTCTTTCCATTCAGGTTTTACACATCTTTTATTAGATTTACTCCTGGTGACCTTATGGTTTTGTTGCCATTATAAATGATACATATTTTAAAATTGCATTTCCTAAATGCAGCTGATTTTTTTCCCCTTTCAGGAAAAAACACCTTTCTCCTTCCCTCTTATATATTGTTTCTTTTTTTTCTTTTCTTTAAGATTTTATTTTGACAGAGACAGGGAACAGAAGTAGGGGGAGTGGGAGAGGGAGAAGCAGGCTTCCCGCCGAGCCTTATCCCAGGACCCTGCGGATCATGACCTGAGCCAAACGCAGATGCTTAATGACTGAGCCACCCAGGTGCCCCTTATATATTGTTTCAAAAAGCTAGCAACTTTGGGGGCACCTGGCTGGCTCAGTCAGTCAAGTCTGCAACTCTTGATTTTGGGTATTGGGCAAAGAACACCTTGGACATAGAGCTTACTTAAAAAAAGAAAAAAAATCTAGCAACTTTGTTACATCTCTTATCCTAACACTTTCTTTGTAGATTTTTGGGTTTTCTATGGAAATAAATATATAATCTGTGAATGACATACATTTCTTTCTCTCTGATCTTTACATTTTTTATTTCATTCTTTTGTCTCATGTACTAGCTAGGATTACCAGTTTGGCTTTGAAGAGAAGCTGTGGTAATAACATCTTTGTCTTGTTTATTATTTTAAAGGAGATGCTAATATTACCCATTAAGAATAAAGTTTTCTAAAGGTTTGGGTAAGTAATCTTATTATTTAGGAATTTTCTTCTCTAGAAAAAACCTTTTTTTTCCCTCCTACTTCTAGTTTGTTAAGAGTTAAAAAAATCATGAGTAAGCTGTTATGTCCTGTCAAATACTTCTTCTGCCTCTAATGAAGAGATAATGTGGTTTTTCTCAATTAATTTGTTAACATAATGAATAACATTTGTAGGTTTAAAATATTAAAACATCCTTGCAATTCTAGGATAAACCCAACCTAGCCATATTAACATTTTTATGCCTGGCTGGGTTCAGGTTGTTATTACCTTGTTTAAGATTTTTTGTGTCTATGCTCTTGAGTGAAATTAGCCTATAATTTTCCTTTCTTGTATTCTCCCTGTTAGGTTTTGGAATCAAGGTTATACTGTCCTCATGAAATGAGCTCGAAAGTGCTCTTTGTTTAGTTTCTGTATGTTTGTATAGGTTGGAATGATCTTTTCCTTAACATAGAGTCATTCATAGCATTCACTTTCTGTCCTTCAAATCTCTTGTGGATATATACATGTGTTCCTTTAAAAATTCTTTTCTAATACAGAATTTTGGATCAATCTCGCCAGAGGTTTGTCTATTTATCATTCTTTTCACGAGACCAATTTTTGACTTTGTTGATTGTTTTTGCTTTGCATTAATTTGATATGCTTTGCATTAATTTAATTAATCTCTCTTCTTAGCTTTATTACTTTTTAAAAATTTCTTTGGGTTTATTCTGTGGTTCTTTTTATAAATTCTTTTTTTTCTTTTAAAGATTTTATTTATTTATGAGAGCTGGAGAGAGAGAGTTGGGAGCAAAAACAGGGGGAGGGACAAAAGGAGAGGGAGAATCAGGCTCCCCATTGAGCAGGGAGTGGAAGGGGGTGCTCCATGGGCAGGGGGTTTGGGGGTAGCTACATCCCAGGACCCCAGGATCATGACCTGAGCTGAAGGCAGATGCTTAACCTATTGAGCCACCCAGGTGCCTCTTTTTATAATTTGTAAGTCAGATGCTTAGTTCATTAATTTTTTTGCCTTTTCATCTTTTCTAATAGAAACTTTCAAGGCTCTCTGTTTTACTAGAAATACTACTTTGGCTCTACCCCATGGTTTTGACAGGCAGTATTTTCATTTCATCGTTCTGTTCTAAGTGTTGTTAGATTTTCATTTGGATTTCTACTTTGATTTATGAATTACTTAGAAGAAAACTTTAAAATGCTTGAATGTATGGGGATTTTAAATTGATCTGTTTCTTACTGACTTCTACTTTAAATGCACTGCAGTCAGGGAACATGATCTGTGTGACATTTCTCTGGAATCGAGACCTGCTTTTTAACCTAGTATGTGATCAATTAAAATAACTTTTTTTATTTTTAAAATTATTTTTATTTTTAAAATTTTATTTATTTATTTTTTAAAAAGATTTTTATTTATTTATTTGACACAGAGAGAGATCACAAATAGGCAGAGAGGCAGGCAGAGAGAGGAGTGGGGTGGGGAAGCAGGCTTCCCGCTGAGCAGGGAACCCAACACAGGCTTGATCACAGGACACTGGAATCATGACCTGAGCCAAAGGCAGAGGCTTTAACCCACTGAACCACCCAGGCACCCTGGCTTATTAGTATCTTAAAATCCCTTTCTAAAGAATATAATGAGCTTTGAACATTATAACAGTTACAATGTTGAACTTTGATTGTCCACAGATGTACATGCTATTTGGAGGCAGCATTTTAATTCTTTCTGTTCCCATATGTTGTTATTATTTTATACAATGTTTGTGTAGACTTAGCTCCCTGTTTATCAACATCTGTGCTCACTATTCTTTCTTGCACACCCAATCTTTCTTCTGTGGTAATTTCCCTTTCTCTTATAGCATGTCCTTCAGACCCTCCTTTCAGAAAGACTCACTGATGGCTCTTTTTATTTATCTAAAAAAAAAAAAATCTCCTTTTCAGCCTCAGCTTTGAAAGATAGTTTGACTAAGCTCACAATTCTAGGTTGGTTGTTATCTTCTCTCAGCGCTTTGAAGCTGTTCCCTGTCTTCTGGTTCCCGCAATTGCTTTTGAGAGGTGTGCTGTTGTCTAATTATCCTTCTTTGTAGGTGGTGTGGCTTTTCCTCGTTGCTGCTTTTAAGATCTTTGTCTTAGGATGCACTTTGCTAGCCATTTCACCACATGTGGCTAGATGTGGATTTCTTCTCATCTGTCTCGTTAGATGTTTGTGTCACTCTCCATATCTGTGCAGGTGTGGCTTTCGGCAGTTCTGGAAAAATTTCAGCCATCATGTCTTTGGATAGTCCCCCTCCGCCTTTTTCTCTCGCCTCTTTGCGGAACCTTGGTTTGGGCCACCATGGCCATTCCCTTGTCCTTCACATTTTCTGTCTGCTCGTGCCTGTGCCATCCTCTATGTGATTTCTTCGGATCTCTCTTTTAGCTCACCCTTTGTCTCTCCCGTCATGTCCTATGTACGGTGGGACCCATTTGCTGACTTCCAGTTGCAAGTTACCATTTTTATTTCTAAAAGTTCTGGTGTGTTCTTTTCCAGAGCTGGCGAGTCAGGTATTTTATTTTATTTTATTTTATTTTATTTATTTATTTGACAGATCACAAGCAGGCAGAGAGGCAGGCAGGGGGTGGGGGAAAGCAGGCTCCCTGCTGAGCAGAGAGCCCAAAGCGGGGCTCCATCCAGGGACCCTGAGATCATGACCTGAGCCAAAGGCAGATGCTTTAACCCACTGAGCCACCCAGGCACTCCTGGCAAGTTGGTTTTTAAATGGTCTCTTGTTACTTGGTAACTCCAATGATTTCATCTTTTATCTTTGAAAATTTCAACCAGTTGTTTAACATCCTGTAATCATAACAGTTACAATTGCTGACATCCGTGGGCTGTTGTGTGTTATATCTGCTCACTCTCACCTCTGGGTGTATTTGAGTTTTCAAAACCTTGTGTGTCTGTACGTATATTCTTTGGGAACTGTGAATGCCTGAGTTGGAGATGCTGTCCTCCCAGCATTTGTTTGCTTTTGTCTGGGGTCAAAAGACATCTCTGCGTGGGGTCACGGGAGCCTCTATTGCGGGTCCTGTGTTAGTGTTAAGGTGATAGGCCGCACCTTGCTTCTAGCCCAGTCTTGGTCTCCTCACTGCAGAACTTGTTCTCGTTCCCTTGTTTTTCTATGGTTCTCTTCCCAACCAGATCTCAACTCTCAGTTTTTCTGTCTCTCTGCTGATGGTGCTGGTGTGCTCAGAGCAGTCCCTTATCCGTGTTTGCCTAGCAATGACTTAAAAGGCACTGTCTTTTGGGAGGGGGGTGGGGAAAGGGGGGTGGGGTAATGGACATTGGGAGGGTATGTGCTTTGGTTAGTGCTGTCAAGTGTGTAAACCTGGCGATTCACAGACATGTACCCCTGGGGATAAAAATACATTATATGTTTATAAAAAAAAAAAAAGACACTGTCTTTCAAGGATTAAAAGGGCCCAATATCCACACTGTTGCTGGGAGAGGACTCCTCTGTTTTACACAATTCCCTACTCTCTCTCATGATTTGGATGTTCTTCCTGTCTCCAGGCTGTTAACCATCTTCCATACTGATGCTGGAGAGAATTACCAAGGCATGCATGAGATCAAGTCACTTCCCTGGGTAAAATCTTCCAGGGGTCCCCAAGACCCAAAGGATAAAGTTCAAGCTCCTCAAGGCCTGGCTCCCAGTAGTTTTTCCAGTCTTATCCCATGGCTTCTGGCCTCAAACTGTATACTCTAAAAATTCCCAACTTCTCTGTGGCTCCCACCTTCTCCCCTGAGTCCCTTTCCATGTTGCTTGTCTATTTCCTAGCTGGAGCCCAAGTTTTTTCTACTGCCTGAAATTTCTTTTCCAACTATCTTATTGCCACCTTTTTTTTTGGCCTGGATCAGTCTCATCCTATAAGATTTATTACTTGTGCCACCTCTTCCAGGAAGCCTTCCCCTTTCCTCCTCCAGGTTGGAGGGCTCTCTCTCTCTCTCTCTTTTAAAATATATATTTCTTTATTTATTTGAGAGAGAGAGAGAGAAAGAAAATAGGGGGAGGAGGAGGCTCGAGGGAGGGAGAAACTCAGGCAGACTTGGCGCTGAGCACGGAGCCATCCGTGGAGCCTGATCTCATGACACTGAGAGGATCTGAACTGAAACCAAGAGTCGGATGCTCAACTGACTGTGCCACCCAGGCGCCTCATTTTTTAATATAATTTTTTTGAGATTTTAATTTATTCATTTAAGAGAGAGAGAGCGGGCAAAAGCGGGAGCAGGAGCAGGGGGAAGGGCAGAGGGAGATGGAGAAGCAGACTTCCTGCTGAGCAGGAAGCCTGATGTGTGACTTGATCCCAGGACCATGACCTGAGCCAAAGACAGATGCTTAAACAACTGGGTTCCCCAGGTGCCCCCCAGGCCCCTTGTTTTTGTTAAAGATTTATTTATTTATTTGACAGAGAGAGAGAGAGAACAAGTTGGAGGATGCTTCTATCCTCTGGATAGACTCCTCTATCTTCCCAAAGCCCCCTGGGCTTACCTTACTCACAGCAGTCACCAACTCATGTTGAAAGTTATCATTTATGCATTTGCTTCTCCACTAAACTGGGGTGCTTCTTGACATCAGGGATGGTTTCTCACTGTCTGGGTATTCAAACTGCTTGGCACAGTCCTGGCATGGAGAAGTTCCTCCATAAACCTTTGTAGGGTTGAACACAGACCCTTTTTTCCCCATCCCAAAGTTTCTCTTGCCTGAAATTATTTGTTGATTAGAAGCACTTTTACATATGAGGACATCATTTGATGTTGTGCCTGGGAGGCTCCCTACCAGGACTCAGAATAAGAAAGCTCCTTTAGCAAGAAGAGGTCTGTTGGGCACACAGACTGATGGGTGCCTGGCTTCCTCGTTGGGCATGAGCCATTGTGGGTCCAGTACCCTTTCAGTTTCTGTGCCGTCCTGTGTTGTGATAATACTTATTACATGATAATAAGTTATTATCATAATAATAAGTTATTATATGATAACTTATTATATGATAAGTGATAATACTTATTACACAGGTTTGTTAGAAATATTAAACGAGTTGCTATATGCTCAGTGCTTGGCATAGAGTAGACACTCAAAAAAAATCTAGGTCCTTTTTTTCTATTAATGATTGAATTCCTTGAGTTTGGGAACGCTGTGTTGTTTATTTCCTTGGTTCCCACTCCATGTAGTTCAAGACCGGCCACGAAAGAGATATAGTAAATGTCTGATAAGTCCCTGTGTGCATGAAACCTCAACTTTCAGAAGAGGACTGCCCTTCTTGGAGCATCTCTGGTTTCTGTAACCTGTGGCTCTGCCCCCACTCTCCCCCACCCCACAGTATTTTGGGATCTGTCAAAACCAATTGCAGGGGTGCCTGGGTGACTCAGGAGGTTAAGCCTCTGCCTTCGGCTCAGGTCATGATCTCAGGGTCCTGGGATCGAGCCCCGCATCAGGTTCTCTGTTCAGCGGGGAGCCTCCTTCCTCTCTCACCCTCTGCCTGCCTCTCTGCCTACTTGTGATCTCTCTGTCAAATAAATAAGTAAAATCTTAGAAAACAAACAAGGAAACAAAAAACCAATTGCAGCTTTCCATCCTCAAAATACGAAACTAAGAAGAGGTCAGACACATGGGGGAAAATTCTAGAATTTTCTAGAAAATTCTTTTCTGAGCTTTAGCCTACAGGTAGTCCACATGCTGGGGCCCCTGAATCTGTTGTTTCCAAAATTGCATGATGCCCTCTATGCTTCTACTGAGATTCTCTATCTGCTCTTGCTGTCAAATCGTGAAGTTTGCTTTCTTATGATGTCACACCATGTCCCCGACATGAGGCCCTGTAGGAGAAATCTCTTTCAGAATTAGTTCCTGGAAATATGTGTACCTGCAGAGGAACTAATCTGCTTCCTCCTTTCTGATAATTGGTATCAGAACTTAGTGTTTCATTTCTTGCCCTGGCTACCTGGAAGCTCAGTGCCTGATTTCAGGACCAATTACAGCAACTATGGCAACCTTTCAGATTGCTATTTTTATTCTTGAGCAATTTGAATCTGTTGAACGAATTAGTCTTTCCTGTTGTACGCTGCCTTGTGCCCTTTTGGGAAAGAGATGCAGCACACGGGTTTCAAAACTATGCCAGCAGCAACATAGCAGGTAGTCACTGCAACAACACAAGGGGGGCGGCAGGGAGCAGGGGGAGAATCGGTGGGATGCTGCCAAGAGCTGTGCGGCCCCGGGGCCAGACTGCCCCTGTGCAAATCCCAGCTCTGCCCATCACTCCCCCAGGACTCCCATGCACATTTGATATTTTTCCTGAGTGTCCTTAGTTGTAAATAGGATCATCACGGTCTCTACTTTAAAAGGTCACCATGAGGATTAACGAGCATAGTTCCTACTTAGCATGGGCTCTGCCACAGAAGAAACCTCCAACTGTGGTTTTTTTTTTTTTTAAGATCGTATTTATTTGACAAAGAGAGTGAGAGAGTATAAGCAGGGGGTACGGCAGAGGGAGAGGGAGAAGCAGACTCCCCAACCGAGCAGGGAGCCCTGACCTCAGGATCACAGCCTGATCTGATCTCAACCCACTGAGCTACCCATGTGCCCCCACCTCCAGTTGTTTTGAAGGTATGGCACTGAACACTTGAGCCTGGGTGTCTGGGCAACAAGACAAGAAGCAGGGAGGAAAGATTTGGTTTTAGGAGAATCGCGATGTGGCTGGGCACGTGCCCTTTGTTTCCAGTTTCCCCCAAGCCCTCACCAGCCTGGGAATGGCACCATTGGAGTCCTATTAACAGTCACGATCTGTCCTTGGCTGGCTTCTAACCCCATCTGTTTACCAGCATTTCCAGAAGCCTGCAGGGCTCATCTAGTTATTTCTGGGAGCCTCCAGGGGCTTTTGCCTAGTGTTCATGAAAGATCCGACCAGCTTGAGGTGCCTCGTGGCAACAGCCGTGTTCTCTGGCCTGGGCTCCTGCTTCCTGCCCCCTTGGTGCCTGCTGTCGGGGAGCTTTCTGGAGGCTGCCTCACACTTCACAGCTGCGAGGGGGCCCCTCTGTGGGGCACCTGAGTCCTGGGGACAGAGAAGGCTTTTCTAAGCAAGACACACAGTTCAGAAGCTGTGAAGGAAAAGATTGTCAAGTTTGACCTCATAACAATAAAAATCTCCTATAAGACAAATGACACCATAAACAAAGCTAAAAGACAAGCAACAGACTGAGATTTGAAGGGGAAAGAAGAAAAGAATCTCAACTTTGAGATTCTTTTGTCTCAGCATTGGGAGGCAAAGGAGGAGGGATGATTTCCCTGAGGTGAGGGTTTGGTGCTGGGTCTACCCATTGGGCTGACCCTGGATTAATCTGATGACGCTTTCTCTGTCAGCCAGAAATGAGATCATCCCTTCTAAGAGGACCATATCGTATCGACAAGGGGGTCACTTTTCATGGCTTCCTATTAGCCAGAGTCCAGGGTGGGCCAGCAGCTGGACACAGCTCACACAGAGCCCCGCGAATCACGAACTTAACAGTTCATCCTGCTAGAAAAATCCTCCTGCTTCCAGTTGAGCTTCTGAACTGTCTCCACCCTCTCCCCGCCCTGATCCTAACCAGTGGGTCCCCATCACCAGGGCAGCATGAAGAGTCCTATCTAAGTCTGGTAAGTTCTGTGCTTTCTGACATGTTAGAACAAGTTCAAGAATGGGAATGCTGGACTTGTCCACAGGCTCCCAGGGTGATCCCCAGGGTCAGGGGGGAGCTCCTGAAGGAGAGTTCCAGAGGTGGTGAGGATCTGTGGCTGTTCACATGGTCTTGGGGTGCCCATGTGTACCTTCCTGCTGAGCAGTGGGCCCCCTACGCCTCTGGCAGAGAGTGGGGATGGAAGGGAGCCTTGCTGGAAGGATCAGGACTCTCCCCAAGGCCACCCCTGTGTTATTGTAGGGACCAGGTAGGCAAACTCACCAGTAGACATTGCCAAGGGCTGTGGAAACAAGGGGGTAACAATTTGCTTGCCCCCAAATGCTGCTCCCCGAGCTGAGGAGCTGTGGAGAATGGCTTCGGCCACTTGAAGTCGGACAGAACTCCAGCTAATAGGGCTGTCTCTCTGGTCCAAGATGGCAGAGGGCGTCAAGTACCAATGGGAACTCTCATGTCTCGTGGAGGAAGTCACGTGAGAGACTTACCTGGTGATCCTTCCAGGCCCTGGGCCTCAGAAGCAACTGTACTGACATTTCTTGTCTTTTGAGAGTCAAAACCTCTTGGCTGGGAATCATCAGTTGCCTACGATGCCCAGACCTGTCGCGCTGAGTGGGGGTCAGAAGGCCCTCAGAGTGGCCTTGGTGGTGTGAGTGAGGCCGCCGTCAGCTTGTGGGTTTGCTCTGGCATTTCCATTCACGTGGCAGCTGGGGAGGGGTATTTGCTTGGGGGCTTAGACAATGGAGAACTTCTTTCCCTGTCATGTACAAGTCCAGGGCTGGAGGAGCTCTGGAATGTTCTTGGACTCTGGCTCCTGGCAGCTTATTGCTTTTTGTCCCCAGGGTGCACCTCTTGTCCTCATGGTCCAAGACGGCACATCCATGTTTTAGGCAACAGTCTGGAGAATGGAATGGGGGAAGAGTGCAAGGTGACCTCCAAGTTTCTCCTATATAAGGGCCCAGGACTGGCCACACACCACTTCGGGCCAAGGTCATGGTGATGTGCCAGAGCCTTCTGCAAGGGAGGCTGGACCTTGCAGAACACGGTGCCTCCCGACTTGAGCACGACTGGACCCAATGGGCAGCATTTTAATTTTATTTCATAAACTTAAGTAAGCTCTATGTGGGGCTCGAACTCATGACCCTGAGATCAAAAGCCACATGCTCCACTGACTGAGCTAGCCAACTACCCCGGACAGCATTTTTGAGTCACATAATATTCATATGTGCCTTGCTATGTGCCAGTCACTATTCTAGCTAGGCAGTTTACAGGTCCTTAGGAGAATCGACAAGGCGGCTACAAGCAGCACCCTCATTTTAGAGGTGAATGGGAGAGGTTCGTTAACCAACTTGACGTTGCCTAGGCAGTGTCTGAGCCGGGAGGGGACCCAGGCAACCTGGCTTTAAAGTTTGTGTGCTCAGCTCCTGAGCAGTTCTGTTAGTCGGTTCCCTGGGGCTGCTGTAACGGGGTTCACCTGCTGCTGCCCTTCCCTCGGCTCTGGGGTGGCTTTGCAGGGCCGCCGGCCTCAGGGGTAAGTTCGGGAGCTGAGCCAGCTGGCTGCAGGTGCCCCTTGCTGCAACAGCCCAGGACCAGCCCTGGGGCCCTGGGTGATGGTGGTTGCTGCAGGAAGGGGCATGAGTGCCGCTCAGGAAGGATAAAGCAGCCCAGTGCCGGAAACTGCCCTCATTTCATGGTGGGGAGACATGGGATTTTGCCACTGTGTATGGGACAGGTAGAGGGTGACAGGGCAGGTACGAGGAGCCACAGAAAAAGTGACAGATGGCTCCGAGCATGAAATTGCCCCTGTTGTAGTTCAGTGTATGCGGACCCTCATGGCAGAAAATGGGCCCCCCTCTAGATGGACTCTGAGGACTGTGACCCTAGTGCTCTTGGGAGTGAGGGGCGAGGACTGGCCAGCGAGAGTCAGGGTTGTGATGTGCGAGTGGTGGCTTGTTGGACAAGGCCCTTAATTCTGTTCCCCTTTGAGAATCACTCACCTAGGATGACCGGGAGGACCAATCCACGCTGTGGACAGCCTGGGGGCCTGAGGAAAGACAGGGGCATCTAGCAAGGAGTTAACAAGGTTCCAGGCTCCTCTCCAGGGCCTCTGAACAGGATGACTACATGACAAGGTCCTCTTTTTCAGGGGACAGTGACTGTCTTGGGAGACTCAGCTGAGAACAGGAATTCTGGTGTCCAGCCTGCACAACCGGCCATCTCCTTTCCCCCCAGGGTCAATGTTCTTGGCAAGGCTCTAAAGGTATAGCTTTTGCACGTGGTCCAACAAGATGGGGACATTGTTTCTTCTTTTCTGAAGCCCTTCGTTCTGCCCTGGCTGAGGAGGCTGAATCAGCGGGAAGAAATGAAAAGACATCACTTCTCTGTGGAGGCCCAGATCCCTTGGCCTTTCCAAGGGCTGGCTCCCCCACTGTCCCCCGTGAGTGAGTGAGTGTGTGTGTGTGTGTGTATGCAAGGTACGCTGGGAGGACCAGGGTGGTGGGTTTCTGATAGTCCTTAAGCTCTGTCAAGTGCTACTGTGGGAGAGAAGAAGGGAAGCCAGGGTGTGGCATGGAGCACCCTGGAAAGGTCAACCAGGAAAAGGAAACCACTGAGTATTTAAGTAGGGGGAATTTAGTACAGGGTATTGGCTCCACGGCTTATGGAAGGGGTGATAAGCTAATGTGGAGGCTGTGAGGCCGACCTGATACTGTTCACAGCTGGGAGCCATTACCACTCCGAGGAAGGAGACATAAGACAAGAAGAAGGATTCCTGAAACTCAGGGGCTGGGTCCAGTCGCCCCATGGAGGGCCTGCCAGGTGCGAGCTGTGGCCCCGCATGGAGACACAGCTGTTGTCAGAGATGCCACCCAAGGAGGGAGGGCGGTAATGCCCTGGCTTCTCCCTTCCTCCTGCCAGTCTCCCAAGAATGCCTCCTATTGTCCCAGGGGCCGGAGACACACAGCCTGCAGGCGCCAGCCCCTGGGTACCAGGATCAAGGAAGGGCTCTGAGGGCAGACAGATCTGGGACTGATATAGGGAGAAACTGGAGAAGCCTGTGGGGAGAGAGGGGGTGAGGCGTGGGCTCCTGGTCGTCTGGCTGGACTCCTGATGGTGGCTCGGGAGCAGGTTGCTGCTCTGGGGCTGCTGGGCCATCCTGGCAGTGCCTGGGGTGTAGGAACAGCCCCCAGCACTCTGTCAGGATGCCCTGCTGGGGTGCTCTGCTCCCAGGTGAGGGGACTGTCAGTCTGCTGGCCCTGCGTCCTCCCGGTGGGCCTGGGAGAGGTGGCAGAGGGCTCCTGGAGCTGTCCTTCATGGTTGGAGAGGAGCCCATGGGTGGCTGAGCCCACGAGAGTGAGAGAACAGCATAGATTTGCAGGATTTCAAGGAGGGAGAATCAAGAGGATTTGAACCCTCCTTGGATTTGAACCCCCTTGATCAGGGGCACATGACAAGGGACACATTTTCTCTTCAGTGGGGGGAGGGTGCACATGTGGTCCTGGGTGCTTCAGCCTGATGCTGGTGCCCATGCCCTGGGGGGCCTCTCTGAGTTCAGGTCCCCATGTAACAAACCATAGCCGGTTCAGAGGAGGCTTCTGGGGAGAGACAAAAAATGAGCTGGCCCAACGGGAGGTGAAGTGGGGCTGTGAGACCGCCTGCTGCTTTCTTCCAGGAGACCAGAACCCTGGGGTCAGGAGGCTGCTGGGACAGCCTAGGAGCCTCACGCTGGGTAGAAGGGTGTGGGGACTCCCTGGAGCTCGGGAGCCCAAGTCTGGTCAGGGCAAGACCTCCCACTCAAGTCCAAGCTTGGGGACAAAGTCCTCAGCTGGCCATGGGCCTATTCCTCAGGCTGGTCCTGGGAGCTCTGCCGGGTGCTGGGACCTCCTGACCTGAGCTCACTGGTCGGTAGGCTGTGAGCCTTTGCTTTCCTGGCTGAAGATATGTGGTCAGTCCTTTCTGCCCCCGCTCAAACCCTGGCCTGGACAGCAGTGTCCCTTCTTCCTGGCCAGACTCTGAGCTCACCCCTGGGCTTGCCTGCCATTCCTGGGAAAGAGGAATTACCAGCACGTCTCAGAAGAGCATGGCTTCCTCCTGGACATGAGAAAGCAGAAGTCAGAGGTGGCACTGTTGGGCTGTAAACCCTGGGCTCAGGTCAGAGACCTGCGTCCCCTTTGTCCCTTTTCACAGATGGGGAAACACAGACCCAGAAAGGAGATGACATTTACGGTCACTAGACAAAGATGGGAATACCCCTGTCCATAGGCCTGGCCCTTGAGGAACTGAGTCTCACTGAGTTAATGACAGTAACGATGGGGTTCCTTTTACTTCCAGGACCCCCAGCTGCACCCCATGTTTCCCCATAGCCCGGGTTCTTTGTCCCCTGCTGGGACCCCTGACCCACGACAGGCTCTGTTTTCAGCCCCTTCACCCCAACCGGACTGTGGGAAGTGGGACGGGAACTGGATCCTCTCTCCTCTGACACCCCCAGTCCACAGCAAAATCTTGCAGACTTGAATTGAAGATGTTCCTTTCGCTGTGTTGGGCCCAAACCCTGGAGATTTAGAGGATGGAGCTGCTGTTGCTGTCATCCCCAACTTGGAGAGCTGTGACCTGGCTACCACCTTCTCCTGGCCCTGCCCAGGGGATCTGGGTGGGCTCTGAGGCAGAGAGAAGGAGCCTGGGACTTACTCTGGTGGCTTCCTGGGGAGGCCCCCATTGCTTCGTCCTCCTGAAAGAGAACCCAGCTTCCCTCTCCTTCAGGCTGCTTGTGTCTTTTCCCCAATGGCCAGCAGGTGGTGCTGTGTCCCCAGCTTTGCCCATCCTCAGGCCTGGCTCTGCCGCTAGGCTGTGACGGTGGTGGGAGGCTGGGCTGCAGCCCTGGAGGGACCCTGAATCTTGCCAAGGCCCCTTTGTGGCTCTCTTCCTGCCTCTTCTGGTGGATTCTGGCGGGGCAGGATGTCTCCCGGGGCTGGCAGAGCCAACATAAACTCATGGCATGCCCCTTATCCCAGCTCCTTGCTATCCTGAGTGGTTTCTCTGCTGCCCAGGTAGCCTGTTCTCGGTGGCCTGGGCGTCTCATTCCCCGATGACTTCTGTGTGCCATGCACAGTGCCGGATGCAGTGCAGGTACTCATCACACAACTGTGTGGAGTAGGTACCCATTGTCCAGATGAGAACACCAAGGTCAGGGTACTCAGCTAACATGTGGCAGAGCCAAGCCTGCAGCCTGCCTGACTCACCCCTGTGTTTCAACCCCTTCACTAGACTGTAGCCGTGTCCTGGAGGAATTATGCTTTTTAGGCAAACGGCCCTAAATCTGGGACCCTCCTTTCCTCCTCCCCCACCTTGATCCTGGAGTACTTTGACCATCCACACAAGATCCTGAGCTGAGCCAGAACGGACAGCTCGAAGGAGCAGCCTGGGCCTGCCAGGGCGGGGTGGTGTCTTACCCCAACTTCACACGTGCGGTCAGTGCAGGGGTGGGGGGGTGCAGGACGAGGGAGGGCCTGTCCTAGCCACTGTGCTCCCACGCTGCTGCTGCTTCTTTTTTTTTTTTAAATTTATTATTTTTTTAAATTTCTTTTCAGCGTAACAGAATTCATAGTTTTACACCACACCCAGTGCTCCATGCAATGTGTGCCCTCCACAATACCTACCACCAGGCTCCCCCAACCTCCCATCCCCCGCCCCTTCAAAACCCTCAGGTTATTTTTCAGAGTCCATGGTCTCTCATGGTTCTTCACCTGCTTTCTCCCTTGCGAGTCCCTCTCCCTCTTCCTGACCTCATTTCCAGTTCCTGGCTCTCTAGATGCCTCTCCCTCCCCGACTGTCTGTCCCCAGTTCTCCCTTTTACTCTGTCTCTGCTGCTCTGTCAGCTCGTCTTTCTCTCTTTTTGTGTCTCCGTCTCTCTCCCACAGAATCGGAGTTAAGTGACAAAAGAAAAATGATCCCCTCCTGCCAGGGTTATTAAAATCATGTTCTACAATTGAGCCGCCAGAAGAGCCCCAGTTAATGACGGATGATGAGGCCACAGCTTCCCCACGGCTGGGAGCAAGGCGATAGGCTCTGCGGCAGGATTACCACCAATTACTCTGGGCAGAGAGTGAGCAGCCCCTCTCCTTGCCTTCCAGATTGCCGCCCTCCTGCTCTGGGCAGATAAACTCTCACTCCTGGCTGGAAGGCTGGCTCTGGGGTATGGGAGAAGAGGAGACGTGTCCCTGGGATCCAGGCAGTCCTCCAATTTGCAGGGAATTACCTCAGTTTACCCAGGGCTTCCCCGTCTTACAGCAGCCTTGGAGGCAGGCAAAGCAAGATTCTGAGCTCTATGGAGATCAGGGCTCAGAGAAGTTAGGTAACCCGTTCAAGGTCACATGTCTAGTTAAGTGGCAGGGCTGGTACTTGAACTCTAAACTCCAGTGTCTTCTTTCTTAGACAGCCTTGTGTCCATGAAAGGAGCTTTGGAGAAGAAAGGTTTTGTTTGGCAGAAAATGATAGAATTCGGTCAATCAGATTTTGATCCAACTGGGACTGTGGTAAGAGTAGGCAAGTATGGAGTGCCTGGATGGCTCAGCTGGCTAAGCATCTGAATCTTGATTTTGGCTCAGATCATGATTTCAGGGTGGCGAGATCGAGCCCCACATCTGGTTCCACGCTCAGCAAGGAGTCTGCTTGAGATTCTCTCCTTCTCCCTTTGCCCCTCCCCATGCTCTCTCTCTCTCTCAAATAAATAAATAAAATCTTAAAAAAAGAAGAGGAAGCAAGTACATTTTGGCAAAGTGGATTTGAGTTAGACACTGGGAAGGACTTCCCAAAGGAGTGGGCACTAACAGAGATGAACGAGAGTCTGTGGTTTTGCCTTCTCTGGTGGTCTTTCAGAACAAGAGGGATCATCGTGGTAGCCTTTCTAAGCTAGACAAGGTTCTGGAGTAAGAGAAATCCAACCGGGGGGCTTGAGGATCTAAGGATGGGCTCTGACAGTCAGGGAGACTTGACAGGGTAAATTGCAAGAGAGCTGAAGAAGCCCATTTGCTAGACGTAAGCCCAAGGCCTGGAACCCTGGATGTGGGGTTGGGGGACTCCGGGGCCCTTCAGTTACAGACGCTGCCAGTATGGGTTGGGGTCACATCTCACGAAGCACTCTCATGGGCAGCTCATTCAAGTTTGCCATCCTCTCTTTGGGTGGGACAACTGAGGAATTACTCTGATTTTGCAGCCGAGGAAAACGAGTCTCCAAGAGGGGAGTGGGTTAGGAAAGGTCGGATAACGAGGTAAGACCCTGATGTCTCAGCTCCATACTCCGGTTCTTTCCATGCTGCTGGGCTGGGAGGAGACCAGTGGGGGCTGCAGCGTCCCAGGGGTCTGTGAGCCCCCTCCTGACTGATCCCATATCCAGCACCGGCCTGACCACTTGCTCCCCATCCCCCACCCCCAGGAGTTGGGGGTGCTGGTACCAGCAGCACTGTCTGTACAGAATGAATGACTATCTCTTTCCCATCTGGATTCTATTATTTTTCAGCTTATCCTGGTCAAAAACACAAGATGAACATCCAGAGGAAAAAAATATAATCTTTGAGAAAATTGAAAATATATATCATTGTTTGGGGCTGGGGGCTCGGGGGCCCTGCAGGCTAGTTTTCCCAGACTGATTGCTGGGGTCCTAGCTTAGCCCATGTCTCCACTCACCGTGGGATCCACAGGGTATCCCCCCTTGGGGCTCTGTTTAGGACCTGGTCTCTGGGGTGTATGTGGTGGGGGGCTGGGAGGGAAGAGAGGTGGAGCCACAGGCCCACATTTCCTTCCCTGGGAACATGGACCTGTTCTGGATATTTTTGTGACCTCCAGATTATTCCCTGGAGGAGAGAAACCCACCTTAGTGCCATTGGCTAAGGTATATTGAGCCTTTATTATGGACCAGGCATCTTCCAACCACCTTCTGTGTGTTCTAGGGTCTGTTCCTCTGTTGGGTTCCTCACACCAACCCTCTATGCTAGTACCATTGTCTCCTCTTAGAGGTGAGGAAACGGACAGGGACAGCTTAAGGAACGTATGCAAGTTCACATAGCAAGGCCAGGGCAGAACCATTCAAATCCAAATAGTTGAACTCCAGAGTTCACGGTGCAACCACTAAGCCGTGAAGCCTCCTTTCTTGGAATGAGACAGGGGAGAAGGAGGAGGAGAGAATGTGCACCTAAGTGGGTCTGTGAATGATTATACTGTATGTCGCAGTATAGAACCATGTAGACTATGCAGCTCTGTGTCCCTTGTGTCCTTGACTGGATGCAACTATATTTGTTCATCCATCCATTGGTCTGCTATCCTCCTACCCATTCCCATCCATCCATCTCTCTCTCTCTCTCTCTCTCTCTCTCTCTCACCTACCATCCATTTTCCATTTATTTACCCATTACTTACTCATCCATCCATTTATTACCTATTCATTTTCTCCATCCATTCATTCCTCATTCACCCATCTATGTATCTATGTATCTGTCATTTGTTTTTAACTGTGGGGACACTGCCAAGTAGGTCTGTGCATACGCACACATACATCTGAATGCACGGGATTGGTGTTGGTATATGGCCAGCTATGGGGACAGGTGGCCCGCTCCACTACCGACCGGAGCCACTTCCCCCACACCTGGCAAGTGACCCGAGGGAGGGGACAGAGGCCCAGCTTCGGGGAGCCTGCCCTGGGCTCTGGCTCCCCTCCGAAGCCTCAGTGGAGAGTTAATTAAATCCTTTCCCCAACAAGCGTGGTAATTAGTGCTAATGGCCGGCCGCAGCTCGCTGGGCAGCTGAAGAGGTCCTGCTGGGGGGTGTGTCTGTGTTTGTGTGTGTGCCTGCGTGTGTGTGTAAGGGACGCACTGTCTCTGAGCCTGGCTGGGCGCACCTGCGTGGCCATGTGGAGAGGAGCAGGGACGTGAGTGGTTCCCGGTGGGGCTATGCACCAGGACGGCTCCGATCCCTGCGCTCCGGGGCCAGGTGTCCACGCCCTGAGCGCTGTGTCCAGACTGCCCGGCTGCTCCGGGCGCGCTCCGTGCGTCTCCCGGGGTCCCTGAGCGCGGGGCCCCAGGGAGTGTGGACCCCTGTGCGCCAGTGGCGGAAAGCGAGGAGCCGCGGGGCGGCTGACTTCCGGGGTCTGACTGACACCCCTTGCAAATAAATGTGACAATGAAATATAGTCCCGGAATTGCTCTGGATGCTCCGTCAAGCAGGCGGCGCGGAATAGGTGAAGTTGTAAAACGTTCCCTGGGGAGCCGTGGCGGCTGAGTGACAGCCGGGGCCTGGCTCCCGCCTGGCTGCCTGGCTCGCCCTCTGTGAGGCCCCCCGGGGACCCTTGGGCACCCTGGCCCGTGGCCTGCTCGGGGGGTGGGGGTCAGGGCTGGGGAGGGCCAGTGCGTCTGTCAGGACTTCTTGGATTGACATCCGTCTCACCGCTGTCCTCAGAATGGGGGACCCAGCATCAGGCTGTGTCTAGGCTCCCCCGTAGGGCACTCACCCTGGCTCCCTGAGGCCATGGCCTGGTCTCCCCCTGAGACAGGACTATTCTGGGGACAGCTCCCCTCTCAGACTGGATGTCTTAAGGGCACTGCTATGTCCCCCTCACCTCCCAAACCCAGACTGCGCTCCTGGAGGACACAGCCAGCTCTCCCTGGTGGGGCTCTGCCTCCGTCTCTGCCCAGAGTTTCCTTGAGAGTGGGGAGGTTCCCTCGGAGACTGAGAGACCCCTAGATAGAGTGTCAGGTGTCCCTAGGCATCCCCCCCAGGCCCCTCCCTGCTGGCACCTTGTGAATGCCTAGCTGGGGGTGTGCACATAGGCACGGGAAGGAGAGGACAGGTTGGGAGGCTGGAGAGCCAAGTTTGCACGAGCCTGGGCTCATGGGGGGCAGGCTTCTGGTCTTCTGTGGGTTGTCGATGAGTGGCAGAGTCCTCTCCCGGCCTGAAGGCTGTGCGGGGGACACTGTGGTTTCTTTGTTTCACTTTTTGACCTGTGGGGGTGGCCGTCTGTCCTGAGAGCCAGAGGGTGTGTATGTGTGTGTGTGTGTGTGTGTGTGTGAGAGAGAGAGAGAGAGAAAGAGAGAGAGGGAGAGGGAGAGGGAGAGACAGGCAGAGAGTAAGAGGGAGGGGGAGGGGAAGAGAGAGACAGAGAAGAGGAGAGAGAGAGGGAGAGAGGAAAGGAGGGAGAGAGAGACAGGGAGAGAGGAAGGGGGTGGGGAAGAGAGACAGAAGGTCTGTCAAAGAAGACAGGGTGGGGTAGGGAGGGGACATGATAGGGAACCTGGTCCTTTTCCCTCAAACTGGGCCCTCTCAGGCTTCTGACAAGAACATCCCTGGGGTTCCCACCACCCTTTCTGGGAAAGCTCCCATAACTCTCTGTACACAAGGGATTCCAGGCCGTGTGTCTAGACTGCCCACAGGGGACGCTTTTGCCATCTGCCCTGCCCCTCCCACAGCAGGTCCCAGGAGGGGCTGTGTCTGTCCGGAGCCCACAGTACCACGAGGCATGAGGGCCTGGACCATGGTGTCTTCACAGCAACATCCTCAGCTCCTGCCCGTGATGGCTGCTTCACAGACACTGGTCTTAACCACTGTGTTTTCACGTCAGCATCCAACCTTCCACAGCTGTGGCTTCTGGCATTGTGCACGGCCTGACAAAAATTAAGACCGAGATTGCTGGGCTGGCAGAATGTTCTGGAGGTCTTACCGACAGGTAGCGTATTCCACAGGATGAGGGTCAGCAAAGTCTTGGGTCCAGCCTGACTCCCAGAGAAAGATTTCCTCTTAGACTCTAGAAGCCCTAAAGAGACAGTAACGTCCGTATCTCCTTCTAGCAATTTCATCTCCATTTTCATGCGAAACCTGGGCCTTGGCAGGAGAGGAAATTTGTGGCTGTGACTTTTACTCTTTGTCCCGGAGGCTCTTTGCCCTGCCTTTAATCTTCCAAAGAGGCCATCAGTTGACCCCTTGCTGCCCTCAGCCAAACTTGAAAATTCTGAGATTCTAGACTGCAGACCAGACAGACGGCAGTGGACATTTCCACCTGTCCCACCTGAACACGTGTTCCTCATCAGACCCTGCCTGGATGCCTCTGGGTGTTAACAGAGGTGTGCGTTCTGGCCAATTTCGTCAGGAAGAAAAAGAACAAAGGCAAAAACCATTATGCAGAGATGATCGCTTAACACCCGTGCTGGCTTTGCCGGGGAAGGGAATGGGGGAGGGAGCCAAGTTTCAAAGTGTCTGCCCACGCCTGGGTCGCTGCTAATTTCATTTTAATATTAGACCATTGTACGATGAATAATTATATACCTCCAGAGAATGAAAGAAAGATGGAAAGAAGGTGCATACAGGGAGGCATAGAGCACATGGGTCAGAAGCGAGGGTCGGGTTCTTCTGCTTTATAGGGGGGTGACCGTGCAGAGCTTCCTTAGCAACTCTGCCTCAGTTTCCTTGTCTGTAAGACAAGAATGGCACTTACTTTACAGGGCATTTGTAAGAAATTAGATTCTGCATATAAGGTACTAAGTCTCTATACTTCAATATATGAGTTTTGGGGTGGCCCTGTTCAGCCCATAACACTGGGAGAGAAAGATTCTCCAGCACGGTTTTCTGTGACCAGAGCACCCTGGCCTGACCGTGCTCCAGTGCCCTCATCCGTAAAATGGGGATAAACTGTACCGATCTTGTAGTTGTTCTGAGAATTAAATCAGTTAATCTCCGGAAGTTTAGGGGCTGGCACACAGTCCGTGCTCCATGAACACTGGCCGGTTTTGTGATCATTTATGAATCTGTATTATTAACAGGTTTACACTTGCTGCGTTTCAGGTGATGCTGCTCCCACAGTGATGGTCACCATGTCCCAGCAGCCGGGACGGTGGACCGAGGTGCAAACCTCCAGGGCGGGCTTCCTGCTTAGCCCCCAAGGGCTTAGAAAACTCTACCCCTAAGATCCGACCTTGAATCCCAGAGCTCCGTTGCTGAGCAGGAATTCTCTCTGTAACCCCCTGACAAGAACAGCAGGTTGTTTTTTGTTTTGCTTTGTTTTTTCACACCTCCGGGGATGGGGAGCTCACTGCCTCCCAAGACAACCTTGATAGAAAGTTCTTTCTGGCAGCATGTCATTCTGCTTCTGCCTCCTCCTTCTGCCGTCTGTGGCCACCCAGCAACCCTGGTCCCGTTTCTCAACGGTTTCCCTTGGAGCCACAAGCCTCCAGTATTTCTTTTGTCACGTGAGTTGTGGCCCAGCCAGACCTTCAGCCTAGACAAGCGAGGCAGACTTTTACAGAAAATGTTAACAGCGCTCTTATTTTTCTTGATTTAAAAACGTAATACATGGTCATTAAGAAAGTTCAGACATTACAGGAAAATACGAAGAAGAAAGTAAAACCACCTATCACCCTAGCAACTAAAGATAACCAGTGTTAACATTCTCTAATTTAATTTTTGAATAGGCAATACATTCACAGGGTTCAAAATTAAAAATCATAAAAGGGTATTATTCAGGGAAAAATTTCCCTCCCACACCTCTGTCTTGTAGCCTTAGTTCTCTCCACAGACTAAAAAAGTTATTAATTTCTTATGGATATTTCCAGAGATATATTAAGATATATAAGGTTATTTTAAGATCTTTAAAGATATTGTGAGGCAATCGGAAAGGGTTTTAAAGGGTATTTTTAAGCCACAGGAGGACATGCACGCGCACACACACACACACACACACACAAACATACACACGTTTTCCTTCCCACACTCCGTTTTTATTCACGGCTTTGTGTGCTAAGCGGCAGATGGAGGTGAAACTCTCTTCCTGTTGGTTTTCAGAGAGCAGATCTCTCCCCTTTCCCTGTTACACGTTGTCTTCTGGGCCCGAATGTGCTGCTTTGGACTGGCCAGGTGGGTTTTCATTCCTCCGTCGGTCCTTCCGGCTTTCTGACATCTTGTCATTTTCGGATGTACTTGAAATGACCCTCTCCAATGCCGTGGCATCCGCTCCATTTAATCAACGCGCCCCACGGCTTCAGCCAGCATGTGCCCGTATTTTATCCAGCCCGCATCCGACAGAAATCGACGTGGCTCCGGAGGCCATCGGATGGGTTTCTGAAGATCCTTCGTGCTCTTCCCACTTGTCCTTCCAGAAACTCGGTTCTACATAGTGGTTAGCAGGTGGAATTTTTCAGTGAACCGTTGTTGGCTCCTGGGGACTTCCCTTTTCTTCCTGAAAAGTTAACAAATGACCCTGAGTGCTGAGCGCTTTTCACTTGCAACGCATGGTTACTCCGCACACCTGAGGTCATACCCTCACCAGCCCTATCTCAAGGTTAGGAGACAGTCTCAGAGAGGTGAATCACTTGCCTGAGGCCACCCAGCTTGTGGGTGGCAGAGCCATGCCTGGAGCCCACCCCCTTGCTTCCACCAGAGCCCACCCCTTCTTGGCCACTCTCCTCCTGCCCCACAGTCTTCGTTAACTCTGTTATCCATCAGCTGAAAAATGTGCTCCAGAGTTTTGCCGGGATCCACTCCAAGTTTCTGCCCCTGCACCGCCATCAACCTGTTGTGCCCACTTGACTCAGGGGTCCAGGCTTCTTCATGGGGTCTCCTCTTCACGAGGCTGCAGCGGGGGCTTCATTCATTCGCTGACCCATGCTCTGCCTTTGCAGATTTCCTCCACGTGGTTTTGTGGGAAGGGTTTTAATTACAGGGGCTGCAGCGGAAGGTGTGAGCCGGCCCTCCCACAGGCCACTGGAAGGGCCTGGGCGTGGTGTAGCAAAGGGTAATGACCAAGACCGCTTGAATTTCAGCCAGGTTCTACTCCTTACTACTGTGTAACCTTGGATGAGTTACTTAACCTGTCTGGACCTCCATTTCCCCATCTGGGGAGACCAACAGAGAGGATGCGTGGAAAATGCTCAGTGTCAAAGAGGTGGTCAGTAAATTCCCCGTCATTATTGTGATCATTCCAAACTTATTTGTCAAACTTCAGTTACCTGGGCCCCTCTTTTCCTCCTGTTTTCCCAGTCCTTCTCTCTTTATGGTGCGGTTCAGGTCCTAGCTGGCTGGGCTGGAGCTGTAGAGAAGAATAATCTTTGTCCCGCCCTTGAGACTTCCAGTGTGTGGATGGGGCAGCTGGGCCTGGGGAAGGGAGCCTGGGACTGACTCTGCCCATCCCTTCCCCAGCAGCTTCTGAGGCCCCCTCCCTGGTCCCTTCTGAGGGAGGGCCATTCCAGACATCCCCTCCCTCCTGCCATGACTGCTCAAGGTTTCTCCAATGGACATGCTGGCTTTGTGCCCTCCCTCCCTTCCTCAATCAGGGACTCTCTTGGGAAGGGTCCATGTGTCCTCAGACTGGACTTCCCACGGCCTCAGCTCTCTCTCCCACTTCAGACTGGGGCCCCCAATGTTGGTGTGTCTTTCCACCAAGGCCCTCCAGACTGTCTCCTTCTGACTGCTGTCTTGTCCCTCTCAGAACGGGGGTACCCAAAGAGAGAGACTGTGTTTCCCCAGGCCAGGGCCTTTGTGTCTTAGGGATATGACTTAGGTCTTCCCCCCCCAGGAAGTTCCTTGGGGGTAAGAAATCTATTTCTCCTCTTACACTTGGAAACACCCAAAGATAGACGCTATATCTCCCTGCTCAGTCTGAGGCATTCTGGGAGCAAGCGTTGTGACTTCCTGCTCAGATCGGGGGCTCCTCTGGGGTCAAGTTGTGTCTCCTCTCTCTCTCACACTTGGGCTTTTCTGGGGACAGGCCTGTTTCCTCCCTCAGACTGGGGTTCTCAGGCTGGACATTCGGAGCCTCCCCCCACCCCCATGCCCTGGCCAGGAGTTCAGTGCCAGGCAAGTAATTGAATTCCTGTACCTTAACAAGTCAATCATGGAGTCTTAATGAGTCCTGAGTAATCTCAGACATGCGTGTTAATTAAATAGCTGTCCCGGTTCTAATCCGCTGGAAGTTAATCACTGGGGAATTAGGAAGTGTCAGCTGGGGAACTTCATTAAGGTGGTGAGAGTGGTCCAACTAGGGGAAGGGGGAGCCAGGGATGGAGTTGGGTGGGGGAGAGGGGTGACCTGTCCTGAGTGACCCATCAGAGAGTAGGGGTGGTGGCGTGTGGCTGGAGGGGTCCCAACCACCTCTGGGCAGCAGAGTCAGAGCACCCCCACCTTCAGTCTTTGCCAGCCCCTTATACCTGGGCAGAGCCCCTCACCCCCAGCCTGGCCCTGCCTAGCCCCTGCCCGGCCTCAGGCTCCAGTCCAGGAAAACTCAGAAAGTGCCGGGCACAGAGTAGGGTTAGTGCAGGCATGCTCTGGAAACAGGTGCTCCTGATCTCTCTGCTGTTTGCTCACTTCCTCCCCCTGCCTCCAAACCCTGCCACCCTCCTCTGCACCTGGGAGGCAGAACCTGTAGGGAGGGATCACCTGTCACCCCGCTCTGGGTTCCAGGTGGGTCTGGCCAACGGGAGGCTTCTGTAGGGTGGCAGCCAATGGGTCCCTTGAGCCCTGAAGGTGCCCCGGCAAGGAGTCCAGGCTTTAAACCTTCTCCCGGAGCCCTTGGAGTGAGCCGACTGTTTCCAGCCAGAGCCCTGACAGGTTTTGAAGAACCGCTCCAGGCTCGGAATGTGGCCGCATCCCGGGTCTTGGTCTCTGTGGCAGGTCAAAGACAGTCCCACTGCACATTCTGTGCCACTCCTCCCCCTGAGAGGTGGAGTGTATTTTCTTTCCCTTTGAATTAAGTTGGCCCCTGACAGCTTTCACCAATAGCGAAAGTGACGCCGTGTCACTTCCAAGGCCAAAGCTAAAGAGATCTGCCACTTGCACTTTGCTCGCTCTGCCTGGCCTCTCGGAAGCCAGGTGCGGTGTGAGAAGCCTGATTGTCCTGAGACCATATTGTGAGGAAGCCCGGGCCAGGCACATGGAACATGTTGGGGGTACCAGATGGGCGAGTGAGACTCGGGGCTTTCCAGCCTGATCCATGTGCCAGCCTAATGCATGTGAGCCCCGGCCCAACCCGGGCAGAGCAGAAAGACGACTCAGCTGACTCCTGTCTGCGTCCCCCGCCCACAGAATTACAGAAATAACAAACTGTTGCTGTTTTAAGCCGTTAAGTTTTGGGGTAGTTTGTTCTGTAGCAAAACCAAAATGGTTGTCAAGTGTATTGATTTCTTAGGGCTGTTGTTATAAGGGACCCCAAACATGGTGGCTCAAAACGACAGAAATTTATTCTTTCATGGTTCTGGAGGCCAGAAGTCCGAAGTCAAGATGTCAACCGAGTGGGTTCACTCTGGAGCTCTAAGGGAGCATCTGTGCCCCCCACTTGTCCCTGGAGGCTGCCAGCCACACCAGGTGCTCCTTTGGCTCAGGCTCTCGTGGGTCCCAACACCACCCCCTCTCTGCAGGCGGTCTTCTCTCTGTTTCTGTTTTCCCTTTTCTGCTTCTTCTAAGGGCACTTGTCATTGGGTTCAGGGCCCACCTCATCCAAGATGATCTTATCTTGAGATCCTTACCGTCATTAGGTCATTAAGACATGTATTTGCAAACCTGCAAAGAACCTTATTTCAGGTAAAGGCATAATCCTAGGGTCAAGGCAGACACATCTTTGGAGGCTACAGATTCAGCCCTCTCCACTGGAAATCGTGGCACACTGGGGCGTGTGTGGGGGCTGTGCTGGCGGCCCCACTTGGGACATGGCGATCTTAGCCAACAGAGATTCTCAGCCCACCGCCGACCTGCACTGTAGTTCGTGGTGTCTTTTCTTTCTCCCATGGGGAGAGGTAAAGCCTTCTCTGGCTCTCTCCACACCACGGCCACCTGTGCTGACCTAAGCGTGGGGCACGTTATTAGACAGATAGTCACTGAAGGTGGGTCTCCCCACCACCTGTCTTTGGCATTCTCTCAGGAGAGCATGAGGTTTTGTGGGGAGAGCTCCACACAGTTCATACTCCTGGAGACTGTGGCCTTCCCTGATGGCCGGGGTACTCCAAGATAGCAAATGGGGGTTGCGGGATAAGATTCAATCAGGACTTCTCTGAGTCCTCACTGTCCAGCTCTTTGAAATCTGCCCCGGAGTCAGCTAGGGCTTTGCAGGATTAACTCTCTCTCTTCCGGCTCTCTCGGGGCTCTGGGGAGCATCTATGACTGCGTATTTTATTCTCTGCTCTTCTCCTGAGTCAACTCTGAAGTCCTGCCCCCGGCCCTGAGCTGGGAGGTGACAGCTGGCTTGCTTCAGCTGGGAATTTTTTTGCTGAGTTCTGGAATCTAGATGTTGAGAGGGACCCTTCCTTACTCCCAGCCAGATGGCAGAAGCGGCTATTTCAGTGGATCAGCTCACTACCTCGAAAGCTTCTACAGCTGAGCCTGTTCTGTAGGGTTTCCCCCACTGGGTCTGGTCTATAGCCTTGACTGTATCCTTGTTTGGATTTGGCTTTTCTTGGTTGGTGGCCTCCAGAGCCATCAGCCCTGTCTCTGGGTCCCTATTGCACCCTGAGCTCTCCTCTCCTGAAGTCCCCCACAAACTCTGGGTGGATGTAAGGTCTGGGTGTGTGTGAGGTGGCAGATGTGTGAGGGGCTAAGAGATGCCAGTGGACTGGAGGGCTGTGAACCCCAGGCCCGTGCTTTCTCCTGTCTCCCATCTCCCTTCTGCCCAGCCATGTTTGTTCCGCCCTGTCTGCCTGCCCGTAGGTCAGTGATAGGATGGCTATAAGCCAAGCTTCTATGCTGCTGACCATGGAAAACGGACACGCCAGCCCAGAGCATGGCCACCTTCCTGAGCTTGGTGGGGTGCCACAGCCCCTTTGTCTCCTCCTCCCTGTTCATGCCCCTCCCTCAGCAGGTGAGTCCCTTTCTGGTGCATCCCGTTGGGTGACAAGTGCAGCCCAGAGTGCCTCCCCAGTGAATGGACCTGCTGCCCAGTTAGGGGAGGGGAGGGAGATTCAGTTCTCTAATTTTTTAGAAGAAATCTGCCTTTCAAGAGGCAGTCTAGGGCAATGATAAAAGTTCAAACGCCCACGGACATCCCAAGTTTGAATTCTTTCTCTCTCTCCAGCTGTGTGATTTCAGGCAAGTTCAACCTCTCTGTTCCTCTGTTTCCACCTCTGTATCACCAGGAGAATAACAACACCTAGTTCGTAGGACTGGTGGTTTGAACGGTGCCTGGCAGGTAAGTTCTCCATCAATGTCCATCCCTATGCCTGAGGGCCAGGGCACAGGTCTGAAGCTCAGAACTGTCTCCTTTCAACCTGTCTTCCTTCCTCTGCTCTTCTTCATGCAAATATATAGTAATGATGCTTCTGTACCTTTTCTCTGCTGCCAATTGGTTGTCCAGGGGTGAAGGGAACCAGGTCCCTCTCCCTGCAGGCTTGAAGATTCCTGACAGGCAGTGGGCCATGGAGGACTAAGTGATGTGCCTGGGGTAGGCTGAGCACAGAGGCTGGCACCTCAGGGTCACGAAGCTGAGGAATCTGAAGGTGACTCTGGACTGCATGGCTTACAGAAAGCTCCGTGTGGTGAGTAGATTTTGAATCTGGCTTGCTTCTTGTTCACTTGCCCCATCCATACTGGCCTTTTTATACCCCTGCCTCAGGGCCTTTGCACATACTTATCCTACTGTCTGAACTTCTGTCCTTGATAACCACATGGTTCCCTCTTTTACTTCACTTAGATCTATGCTCAAATGTCACTTCGCAGAGGAATCTACTCTGGCTAAAACAGCATTTCCCATCACTGCCTCTCCCCTTCCCCCTGCTTAGTTTTTTTCCCATAGCACTTATTACCACCTGAAAAGCTGTGTTATTTGTTGGTTTCTTTGTTACTTGCCCCCTTAAGATAATATAAACTCCTTGAGGGAAGGGGCTTTGTTTTGTTCACCTCTGCATCCCAGTGTCTATGAGGGTGTCTGTCCCATGGTTGTTAAGTAAAGGAATGAACAGTGACTTATTTAAGCTTCATAATAGCCCTTAGAAATAGCTACTCTTAATTATCCCCGTGTAGAGATAGGGAAACAAAGGCCCAGAGATGATAAGTAACTTGCTCAAGGTTACAGAAATGGTAAGTGGCTTAGCTGGTTCACAAACCCGGGTAATCTCGCTCCAGAGAGTCTCAGCACCTTTGTCCCCCAGTTTCCTGTTTGCACCTGGCTCCCAGGGGTGGGCTGACCTCCTGCTGCTGTCTGCTGATGGGTCAGGGGCTGGCTGAATGGGCTGAATAGAGAGAATTTCTCATGGACACCACTCCTGTGCCTCCCGTAGATTTGCAGGAAGAATAAACTTGGTCCCTAGCCTTCCTGGGATCCACATGGCTCTGGGTGATGGAGCCCAGGATAAACACTGGGGTGGGCTGCCCTGCAGGTCAGAGGGGACTTGTCACCAGCCCACTGCCTGACTCACTTGCCTGGCCTTCCCCCTTGTCTTCATTATCCTGAGACATAATTCTTTCTCAAGAAAATCCACACTTGGGGCAAGTTACAGGCTTTGATTCAGATCTTTTGCCAGAGGAGACCTTCCATGATGTTGACCCCTTCCTACCCATAGCGGACTTGACTGGTGTTCATGCGTCTCAGGTTTGGACACATGGAAGACCGCACTTTCCACCTCATGTGCAGGTAGATATGGCCATGGGACAGTTCTAGCCGATACCATGACTGCAGGTAGCATGTGTCCCTTCTGAACCGAGGTATTTAAGAATCTGGGTGCTCACTCTTCCAATTCTCTGGGGAAACCTTGGAGGTCCTGTGTTCCATACAGTAGAGCTACAAGATGGCGGGTTCTCTCTTTGTCACCCTGGGTCCCCAAAGTTCACCCGGCCAAGGCAGAGGCCCTTGTTCTGCTGGCCCAGATTGAGCCTGCAATGTGGCCTGAAGTCAATCTCCATTTTTTTTAAGGATTTTATTATTTATTTGACAGACAGAGATCACAAGTAGGCAGAGAGGCAGGCAGAGAGAGAGGAAGGGAAGCAGGCTCCCCGCTGAGCAGAGAGCCAGATGTGGGGCTCTATCCCAGGACCCTGAGATCATGACCTGAGCCGAAGGCAGAGGCTTAACCCACTGAGCCACCCAGGCGCCCCAGTCTCCGTTGTTTTATGCCGCTGTGATTTGGGGTTAATTCGTTACTGCAGCTTGGCCTAACCTCTCCTGACTAATGCACCGTTTCGGCCCCATTTTGTGTATCTTCAGTATTAGGGGCTCATAGCTCATTCACTGCCCGCGGGAGCGTGAATCGGCAGTGTTGTTTCTGCGAGACAATGTGGCGGTTCGTGTGTATGAAAAGCCCTAAATAAATGTATTGTCTCTGACTCAGAAATTTCACTTCTAGGAATTTATCCTACAGCAATAATTGGACAAGTTCAGAAAGTTGTATGGATAAGGAGGATATTCATCACATAAAGTGGTGAGAATTGGATCAGACTAAATATCCCACAACAGCAAATTGGTTAAATAAATTGTGATCCGGCTCTACGATAGAACACTAGCTGCCCATGGTACAGATTTATTGGCATAGAAAGAGAGCCACAGTCTATTGGAGTGCCGTGTGTGCATAATGTGATCCCATCTTTGTGGGGAAAAAATTATATATACATATATATGTGCATGAAGAAAGGCTACATGAGAGTCAGCGAAAACTTAATGGAAATTTCTGGGTCTAGGAATTCCAGGTGGTTTTATCTTTATTGTTTTTATTTGGCATCTTTCTATTCAAATTCTATTTTTTCCCTCAGTGCTTTTGTACCACGGGTACAATTAAAAATTAAAGGGGAGGAAAAAATTGACTGTGCACTCTTGGACCCGTTAACCCCGAAGAGTCGTGCTTTCCTTATCTGTGAAACAGGCGTGCCAGTACCCGCTTCGCTGGGTTTGAGAAGGATTCCGTGAGGTCACGTGTTATGAAGCTCCTGGCACCTGCGAGGCGCTCGAAATCCACGGTTTTGGTTATCAGTTATCAGTGAACTGAGGAATCTTAGGGGTTGGTTGCTTTATTAATGAATCCATCCCCCTATTAATTCAGCAAGCATGGCCTGGAGCCTGCTACTGTGTGTGTGGCTGCATGCTGGATAAAACCAGAGGCATAATAAGAATAGTAGATATTTACATGGCCCTTAGTGGTGCCAGGCACTATTGTAAGCACTTGGAATTTATTTACTGTTATGGTCTGCACACGGACTCTATGGGGGGGGGGTACCATTCTTAGCCCTGTTTTATAGATTCTGAAACGGAGGCACAGAAGGGTCAAGTGACCTGCCTAAAGTCACAGGCCTCGGGGTGGGGGGCGGAGGCAGAGCCAGGCTCCAGAGTCCTTGCTCAGCTTCCTGCCCCAGGTTCCACCCTGCTCCCAAACTGGGAGCAGCAGGGGTGAGGTGGGAGGGGCCCACTGGGCAAGGAGAGCACCTGAGTTGGAGCTCTCAGGGCTAATCCAGATGCCGGAAGGGATGGGCAGGTTTAAGGGATGTCTATTATTCTGAAGCCCCTGGCTGAGCTGAGGGACGGAGGGGGCTCCCTGGCTCTCTGAACCTGGGCTCACAGGAAACTCACGCTGAGGGGGGACACCCATCTCCTGGTGAGCTGGGTGGAAGCCAGTAGTGGCTCACACACACTGTGCTCACCGTGGGCCAGGGACTGGGTGAAGCCCGTTCCTGCAGGCTCTCATTCAATCCTCATGCCCTCATTCAATCTTCATGCCAACTCTGAAGTAGGCACTGCTTTATAGGACATGCAGCCGAATCTCAGCGAGGTGGGGTGACTTGCCCAGGGTCTCACAGCTAGTAAGTGGGCAGCCTAGATTCACACTAGGGTCCTGAAGGACAGTCTTAACCATTTTTCTCAATATGCCCTCTCATGGGGCTCCCACATCTCCCCGCCAATCCCTGGAAGGGTCCTGGGGACACAGGGGAGCTGGGAGACTTCCTTTCTCAGGCACAGCCCATTTTACAGGGAAGGAAGTGGAGGCAGGTGGGACTTGTCCAGGGTCCTGCCGTGAGAATGGAGTGGGTGCTGGGGCCCAGGCCTCTTGGATCTGAAGCCAGAGTTCTTTCCTCTGCACCAGCTACCCCCTTTGGGGTCTCACTGCCCCCTGGAATTTTGCAAAGTACGACCTACTATTCTACTGTGATGAGAGGGAGGCACAAGCTGAGACTGCTGGTGGGTTGGGGTGGGGGACAGTGGCCCCTAAGCTGTTACCTGGGGGGGGGGTGTCCCAGACTCCTCTGGGGCAGGAGAACATTTAACATTCCTAGAGATCCTCAAAATTTCGGGCCCTGAGTGTGGCCAAGCCCCACCTCCCAGCAGAATCTCAGGAAGACATTGTCTGTCCTTACCGTCACCACCTGCTTCCTCCCATCCCCCCACCTAGTCAGCCCTCGCCTCCCACTGGCCTGGTGAAACAAGCTCTTGCCAAGCTCCCAGTGAGCCCCCCATTGCCGATTCAGTGGTCACTTCTCACCGCTGGACCATTCTCTCTTCCCTGAAAGAAACAGTCTCTGCGCTCAGCTTCTGCCCTCGGGCAGCATGGACCAAGGCTCTCCTTCTGCTTCCCTGGCCATCCTTCTCTGTTTCCTCTGGTGGGTCCTGCTCTTCCCAACCTCTGACCATTAGGAAGACTAACATCTGACTCTTCTCTTTTGGGAGTTGGGGTACGTGTTTTTCTGGGTGCAGGGGGCTGGACCAAGTGACAGTTCAGCCTCAGGGATACTCATTTATCAAACAAAAATTAATACCACCTAAATGAGAACACCTGGACAGCCACATCCCTCAACCTCCAGAGCCCTTTTCTGCCATGACGTTAGGCTGCTGCTAACCTTGTAGAGGGAGGAGGTAACCATGTCCCCAAGAAATGCAGGAAATCTCTAGAAGCCAGAAAAGGCAGGGAAACGTTTTCCTCCCAGAGACTCCAGGAGAAATGCAATTCTGCTGTCACCTTGATTTTAGCCTTGGACGTCTGACCTCCAGGACCATGAGAGAGTTAAGTCTGTATTGTAATAAGCCACTAAGATTATAGTAATTTGTTATAGCAGCCATTGGACATTAAAAATTTCTGCTGATATGACGGATTACGTGGGTTTATATTTGAATGTTAAACCAACTTTGTATTCCCGGGATAACCCTCACTGGGTCATTATATAGAATCTATTTGATATATTGTCAGATTCAAGTTGCTACAATTTTGTTTAGCATTTTACTTCTGTGTTCATGAGGGATAGTAGTTTGTAGTTTTCTTACAATGTCTTTGGCTTTGTTATCAGAGTAATGCTGGCCTCTGAGAATGGGCTGGAAAGAATTCTTTCCGCTTTAATTTTCTGGAACAGTTTTTGCCGAATTGGCTTTATTATGACTTCCTTAAACATTTGCTAGATTTCTCCACTGAAATCATCTGGTCCTGCAGTTTTTTTGTTGGAAGGTTTTTAGCTACAAATTCAATTTATTTAACAGATACAGGGTTATTCAGGGTATCTGCTTCTTTTTGAGTGAACTTTGATAGTTTCTGTCTCAAGAAATTTGTCCATTTCATCTAAATTGTCAAATTTATTTGTGGGAAGCTGTTTGCAATATTCCCTTATTCCTTTTAATATGTGGGGAATCTGTAGGGAGGTGTGGAATCTGTAGGGATGTCATTTCTCCTGATACCCATAATCTGTATTTTATCTTTTTTGCTTGCTGGTCTACTCAGAGGTTTATCAATTTTACTGATTTCTTTGAAGAATCACATTTTGGCTTCAGGGATTTTCTCTTTTATTTTTCTGTTTTCTATTTCATTGATTTCTGCTCTAATTTCTATTATTTCCTTTCTTCTGTTTACTTTGGCCTTAATTTGCTTTTCCTATCCCAGTTTTCTTTGCCTCTTCTTTTTCAAATTGCGTTAGAATTGATGTATAACATGATGTTGGTTTCAAGTATACAACATAATGATTCAATGTTCGTATATGTTGCCAAATGGTCACCACAATGAGTCTAGTTAACATCTATTACCATAAATAGTTACACATTTTTTTCCTGTGATGAGAACTTCTAAGATTTACTCTTAGTACCTTTCAAATATGCAATGCAGTATTATTAACTATTAACCCTAACCATGCTGTACATTACATCTCTAGGACTTATTTATTTTATAGCTATATGTTTGTATCTTGACCCCTACCAGCCCATCCCTAGTTTCTTTTTTTAAATTTAAATGTATTTTTATTGTTTTTAAAGATTTTATTTATTTGACAGACAGAGATCACAAGCAGGCAGAGAAGCAGGCAGAGAAAGAGGGAGAAGCAGGCTCCCCGCCGAGCAGAGGGCCTGATGCAGGGCTCAATGCAGGGCTCGATCCCAGGACCCCGGGATCAAGAACCTGAGCCAGAGGCAGAGGCTTTAACCCACTGAGCCACCCAGGCACCCCGGAATCAATGATTTGAGACCTTTCTTCTTTTTTAATATTGGTGTTTAGTGCTATATATTCCCTCCTAGGACTGTCGTAGTAGCATACCATGAATTTTGTTGTTTTTGCTTTGTGTTGTTTTCATTTTCATTCAGTTCAGAATACTTTGTAATTTCCCTTTGATTTCTTCTTTGACCCATGAGTAATTTTTAAAAAAAATTTTATTTATTTATTTATTTGCCAGATTGAGAGAGAGAGCACAAGCAGGGGAAGCAGTAGGTAGAGGGAGAAGCAGTCTTCCCACGGAGCAGGGAACCTAATGCAGGGCTCCATCCCAGAACCCTGGGATTATGACCTGAGCCAAAGGCAGACATTTATGTGACTGAGCCACTCAGATGTCCCTGACCCATGGGTTATTAGAAGTACGTTTTTAGTTTCCAAGTATTGGTGATTTTCCTTATATCTTTCTGTTAAAGTGTTCTAATTTAGTTCCATTATGGTCAGAGAACATTCTTTGTATGACTTGGATCTTTTAAAATTTATTCAGACTTGATTTATGGCTCTCTCTTTTAAAATATTCAATGAGTACTTAAAAATTATGTATATTCTGATGTTGTTGAGGGAAGTGTTCTATAAATGTCGACTAGGTCAAGTTGTTTTAGAGTGTTGTTCAAATCTTCCATATCGTAAGTGAGTTTCTGTCTACTTGTTCTATTAATAATTGAGTGAAGAGTCTGGAAATCGTCAACCATAACTGTGGATTTGTCTACTTATTCTTGCAGTGCTGTTTGTGCAGCCTGTATTTTAAAGCTCTGTTCTTAGATGCCCACCCTTTTGGATTATTATGCCCTCTGTATTAATTGATCTTTTTATCATTATGAGTGATTTTCTTTATCCCTGGTGATAGTTTTTGAACTGACATCTACTTTTTCTGATATTAATATAGCTACTCTAGCTTTCTTTTGTTTAGTGTTAGCATGACGTAACTTTTGCACGTCCTTTTAACCTATATGTGTTTTTTTTTTAATTTTTAAAAAAATTTAAAAGATTTATTTATTTATTTGACAGACAGAGATCGCAAGCAGGCAGAGAGGCAGGCAGAGAGAGAGAAGGAAGCAGGCGCCCCACTGAGCAGAGAGCCTGATGCGGGGCTCCATCCCAGGACCCTGGGATCATGACCTGAGCCCAAGGCAGAGGCTTTAACTCACAGAGCCACCCAGGCGCCTCCTTATAAGTATTTTTAAATTCAATGTGTCTTTTTCGAGACACCTAGTTGGTTCTTGCTTTTTTATCCAACCTGACAATCTCTGTCTTTTAATTGGGGTATTTGGATCATTCACATTTAACATGATTATTGATATGGTGAGGCTTAAACCTATCATCTTGTTATTTGTTCTATGCTTGTCCCAGCTGTTCTTTGTTTCCTTTCTCATTGTTTGGTCTTCTTTTGGATTGGGTATTTTATTTTATTTTATTTTTTTAGATTCTAATTTAACTCTATTGTTGGTTTATTCTCTATTAACTCTTTGTTGACTATAACTTTTAGTTTTAATTTAGTCATTATTTTAGGATTTATTTACTTATTTTAAAGGTTATATTTATTTGGCAGCGAGAAAGACAGAGCACAAGTAGACAAAGGGGTAGACAGAGGGAGAGGGAGAAGCAGGCTTCCTGCTGAGCAGGGATCCCAATGTGGAGCTCGATCCCAGGACCCTGGGATCATGACCTGAGCTGAAGACAGATGCTTAATCCAAGTCACCCAAACTTACCTATTTTGGGATTTATACTATATATATTTAACTTAAAATAGTCTACAAATGGTATTGTATCAGTTCAGGTGTAGTATTAGACTTTTATAATATCATGCTTCCATTTCCCATCTCCTGGCTATAATTCTATTGTCATACATTTTACTTACATATACATGTTATAGACCTCACAATATACGTTGTCGTTTTTGTTTATGGTTATGTTTATGTTTGTGTTTATGGTTAATTATTTTAAAAATTGACTTAAATAATAACAAAACTAATATATTTACCTGTGTAGTTATAATCTCTGGTGTTTTTCATTCCTTGAATCCATATACCTATCTGGTGTCATTTTTCTTCTGACTGAAGGGCTTTCTTTAACATTTATTATAGTGAAAGTCTGTTGTTGATGAATTCTTTGAGGTTTTGGATGTCTGAAATAGTCCTTATTTTGTCTTTGTTTGGAAAGGTATTTTTGCTGGGTTTGGAGTTACAGATTAAATGCTGTGACTGGAACATATGCCAAGGGTGTCCCTGCATCAGGGAGTACTTTCTCTTTCCATTGCCTGGAATGCTTTCCCGTTAGAGAGTTCTCTGCCTACCTCTTCCCAGGGTCTCAGCTCAAGCTCAGCTCCTCATAGAGCCCTTTCATGGCTATTTGATCTAAGATGACACCTCTGTTGCTTCTCTTCGTACCATGCTTTGTTTTTCATTCTAAAATCCTCACCTGACACACCCCATAGCTATTTTTTCCTGTGCTTATCAGCTTTTTCCTCAGTAGAATGGGGGCATCACGAGGGAGGGACTTAGTCTTGGTCACTCTTGGGTTATCTGTGCCTAGAACAGTGCCTGACATACTGTAGATGCTCAGTGAAGCAGATTGAATGAATGAATGAATGAATGAGTGCTCTTTCTGGTCATTAAGTACAATACACTTGCTGCGTGACTGTAAACAAGTCCTGCACATATCCTCAGGACATGTCCTTTTCTAGTGGGCAGTGGCTGAATGTCAGCTCATCGTCCCCAGCTGTGCACTGTACCAAATGATCCCTGGGCTTCGTTGTTCTGGTCCCCACCGGCTGGAGGGGGTTGGGCTGGAAGTTGACTATCCAGAGCCGGATGGCTCCAGGCGTCGGATCATCATGATCACCACCAGGGGGCGCTTGATGCTTGGATTCTTGATGATGAGCTCTGCGCCCTAGCTCTTCTTTGGGTTGGTAGAAGTCGCTGTGGTTGACTATCAGATAGACCTTCTGCATGAAGGTGGTGTAAATGCGTGTGGGGAATGGGAAGGTATTTCTAGGAGCCCTAACTCCAGCGCTCAAGTTGTGGGGTCTCAGCTCTCACTGCTCACCTTCCCATGGCTCCCTACCCATTGACAGACCCCATGAAATGATTCCCTTGGGTCTTCCTGCAGAAGGGAAGGGGACCTACTAGGATGGAAACTGTGCAGGGTGCTCAGTGGCTTCTTAAAAGTCCAGGACTCCCAAATCAACTGGACAAGTAAACCCTTTGACATCACTGAGCAGGGTGACCCTATTATCCTTGGGGTCCATCAAAGAAGCTAGAAACCTGGCAAACCTCTTCCTGTTCTTTGGCTTCCTTTGGGGTTGAGCCCTTCCCTGTCCCTCCTCAGGTCATGGAAGACCCCCGGCCTGCAGATTGTCCTTTAGACTCCAAGGCCCTAGCAGGGCAATCCCAGGAGGAGCAGGAAGTTGTGTTCTGAGGGGGGAGGGTCACGTGTATACAAGCTCATTTCATTCTCTCAAGAAGTGGGAAGGTTTCTGCTATTGACCCATGGATGGATGGGGAAACAGGCCCAGAGAATAAGAAGATCAGTTTGAGGTCGTATATTGGCATGTGGTGTATTTGGTTCTGCTGCACCTTCTGTTTTGGGTGTGTGTCCAATGCCCCCTTGGGCCATTCCTGTCCCAGAAAGTTAGCTCCTTTAGCTGACATAACCTCTGAGCCTTTGCACTACTATTCCCTCTGCCTGGAATACCTTTCCTGCAGACCTTCATGTGGCTGGTTGCTTCCTGTCATTTGGATGACAGGCCAGATGTCACCGCCTCAGAGAAAATGTCCCTGACCACACCTGGTCCCTCGCATCTCAGCAGCCAGTTTTATTTCTTCTAGAGCACTTATCACTGTCTGAAATCAGCCAGTTTCCTGGCTTATGCTTTATGCTCCATCTCCCCTGTCAGAATGAAATTGCCCATAGGGTGGGGACCTTGCCTGCCTTGCTCCCTGATGGGCCACGTCTCACACATGGCACACAGTAAGAGTCCCCCGTGGGTGTTACTAAACAAATGAATGAGGAGGATGGAGAGTCATCTGTCACCGTGCTGGTCTCCAGACAACAGGACAAAGTCCCACTGACCCTTCCCTGGAGGCCCTCGGCTCTGGGATGCTCTGTGGCTGATGTGCCCATTCCTCTCTGAGGATGGGCTTCTTACTCCATCCTCAGGGTGCCTGGGTGGCCCAAGTGGTTAAGTGGCTGACTCTTGATTTTGGCTCAGGTCTTGATTTCAGGTCCTGGGATCCAGCCCCATGTCTTGCTCTGTGCTCAGCAGGAGTCTCCTTGAGGAGTCCTTCTCTTCCTCGGCCTCTGCCCCTCCCCCAGCTCTTGCGTGCATGCAGAATGGAGCCCAGAAACTGCACAGGAGCTTCATGCCTTTGCTTTTCCAAACTCAGCCTAAGTGTTTGGGTGGGATTTCTGACCCTGGTGACTGCCCTGTGTGAGAGTGTGAGTTCCCGGTTAGAGGACCCGACTGGTCCAGAGGCTGCAGAGGGCACCCTCCTCACTGTGTGCGAGTGCTCAGGGTTCCTGAGATCCCTCCCAGAGCCGTGAGGGCGCACTTGCCGGACAGCCTGATGCCTGGGTGCAGGGCAGACTAGGCAGCAGGAGGTGAGTCCTGCTTTGGGCCCAGAAAACTTGAGTTAGAATCCTGGCTTGGTCACTTTCATGCTGTGTGACCTTGAGCAAGTGACTTTCTCTCTTTGAGCTGAGAACAAATGAGCTCTGCTTTCTGGGACCGGCTCTGGAACTCTGTCATCCAGGCCCAGCCTTTTCTGACCTGGGTTCCTAGCCACCCTTCAATGGGAAGTCACCCCACCCCCACCTGGGGAGTCAGGTCTTCTTCCCCTGGACTTAGCCTGTTCCACCGATGTCTGTGGCACAATGGCACTGTCTGTTTAGCTGTCTGCTCCCCTTCCCACTGGACTGGAGCCCCTTGCAGGCAGGACTGAAACTTCGTTCATTTCTGCATCCATCACACCCAGCATGGGGACAGGCACATCACAGATACGGTGGTGATACCGTGGGAGCTGCGTGGCTGAGCCTGGGCTGATTTCTCTTCTCAAGGGTATCCCTGGGACAAGTCCAGTGACTTGCCTCAGATCACACAGCTCATAAGGAGCAAAACTAGAGGTGTGCCCGTCAGGTTAACGACTAGCTCTCAAACCAAAACAAAAAAGCCTGAGTTTGAGGTGCTGGTCACTCTCTGTGGGGCATATTTTCCCCCAGAATTTCAAGCTACCAAGATGGCCTCACCAAAGTTGAGGTTGGGAAGAGATGCTCACGGCTCAGCTCTTGGATGCGGGTACGAGCTGGCTTCAGCACACGGTGGGGCAAAGCTGAGATTCTAACCCAGGCCTGTTTGGTGCTGACTAATCAGTGTTCCAGACTTCTAAGATCTGGTATTAAGTGGAAAAAAAAAAAAAAGCAATGTGTATCAAAGGGGAAGGAGAGTATACGTACGTACAAAAGGATATACATGGATGTATCTATTTGCTTGTGTATGTGTATCTTGAAGAATTTGCTAGAAACTGTTATACCACTCTTTTTTTCCAGGGAGGAGAATTGTGTAGCTGAGATACAGGGTGGGAGAGAGGTTTACTCTGGGTGTCCTTCCTACTCTTTGGTTTTGGACCATGTGAGTCCATTAACTATTAAAAAAAAAAAAAGAATAACAGACAACAAATCCCGAAAATGAACCAACTGCAGATGGACGTGGGGCCTGCCTCTCTTTGCCGCTGGGCCTGGAGCGGGGCGGGCTGTGCTGGTGTTTTGACAACCTTCCAGCCCGGGTGGGAGGGGGGCCGAGAGGGAGGTGCTCATCTTCCCACACGTGAGAAATAGGTGCACTTGCTTTAATTCTCATCCATGCAGTTTGGTCACTGAGACTTTGGCACTGCACTCTAAACTCAATTAGAAATTTAACAAACCTTATAAATCCTCCCCAGCCTGAGCCTTGTAAATCTCCAGAGCGGGGCCAGCTTAGCACTTATCCATCTCTGGCTTAATGACCTCCCCAGCCTGGCCTGGGAATGATTCAGGAGCAGTGACAGGTCTAATTAGCGAGTACAGACTGCCGCGGGAGCTGGGCTGCGGGAGGAGGAAGAGGGGGTGCCGTCCCTGCCCAGGGGCGATAGGGAAGTGAGTCCTGACCCTTGTCCTGTCTGGACCTCGGGGGTCTGGCACACAGGACGAAGGGCAGGGAGGGATGGCAAGGGCCTGATGGACTTCCTTAGTTAATGTCGCCATGCTGGTGGAATGTCTTCCTTGGGGAAGGCCGTGGGAGGCGTGCTGCTGGTAACACTATGCGTCAGGGGCTATGTGGGGCCCAAGCAGTCTCCTAGCAAGGCAGCAAGTTCGCGGTTGGATTTGAGGCTGTGTTGATAGCCAGTCAACATCAACGAGGGCAATTTTGAGGGTAGGGTCTGATCTTCCCATGCCTGAGGGAATTGTATTCCAGAGCCACACTTATGAAAGTGCAAGGGGTCCACATAGCTCTGTTTTTAAGGGTGAAAGGTCCAGGCTTAGTGAGAAGATGCATTTTCCAAACGAGCTATCCTCATGAGGTAGTGAGTTCCCCGTCAATGAAGAGACAGCCTAGGATCCTCTACTACTTATTTATTTATTTATTTTTTAAGAGTTCAGCTTGTTATTGACCAGGTTACAGAGATGTGTGGTCAGAAAAACCAAAGTCCATGTCAACATCAGACTCCTCTGATTCTTCTTTCTTTGCTTCTACTTCCTTCTCCTCAGCTGGGGCAGCCCTGGTAGAGGGAGTGGGACCTTCTGTGGGTGCAGCACCAGCTGCTGGGGCGTCTTCCCCAGCCCCTAAAGATAAGGCTCCCGATGTTGACATTGGCTAGGGTCTTTTTGAAAACATTTAGACCCCTGCTCCCATGAGGGTATCAATCTTATTCTCTGGACCATGCCTTCATCGTTGTGTGGGACGTAGATGCAGGCCAACTCCAAGATGGCGGCCATGGTGCTGGTAAGTGCTGAGTAGGAGCTGCTGGGTGTGGGACTTGCCGTCAGAGGAAGTGAGGGCCTCACCCCAAGGTGGCCTTACCTTCCTTGGAGGGACAGAGCCCTTGAGTGGCAGCTGAGGAAAGGGCCAGCATGCTTGACTATGAATGGAGCCCCAGCTGTGTGTCAGGCCTTTCACACATCAGATGATGCGATCTGCAGACCATGCTTCTGTCTCATTTGACAGATGAGGAAGCTGATGTTCAGGGAGGTTCCGGGTTGTACCAGGTCATTCAGAACCGGGATTGGAATGCTGGCCTGCGTGGCTTCGGAAACCAGGGCTCCCTCTCCCTGCCTCTCCCCATCTGGGCAGGAGATGCGCCCTTCAGGCTGCTTCTCCCTTAAGAGGACGCTCATGATGATTCTGCGGACAAAATGATTCCAGGCCCCGGAACCCAGAGCCACAACCTCCTGGCTGCCTTTGACAGGCTGTTCCACCATGTTGGTGCCCTGGTGGGAAGACGTGAGTCCTCTCTCTGCAATCTTTCCCTCCTCTCTTGCTCTCATACTCAGGCCTCATTTTCCTGTCTTCTCCTAGCCTCCTTCTGGCCTCTCTCTGGCCTTGATCCCAACTCCCACTGAGTTATTTGCTGGGAAGTTGGGGGTGGGCTAGGCTTGAGCTCTCTCCTTCTACCAGTCACCTCCAGTGCCTGGATGCAGGAGGCAGCGCTGACACTCGGCCTGGGGAGATGGATGCCTGCTCTGCCCCCCACTGACCCCTCTGACCCCCTCCCTGCCCCCAACCCTGGAGCAGCCACCAGGAGGAGGCCTGAGTAATTGGTTCCATCCAAGACTCATTCTCAGTGGCGTGAAAGGGAAAGTTATAAATATTTTTATCTATAACTCACGATGAATAAAAATTTAATTACACTGAAAAATTTAAATTTCATAAGAAATAAATATTAATCCTGGAGAGTGACTTTTGTGGGAAGTTAACTTTCAAATGCCGTCAGTCTGGAGGTGCCCAGGGTCTGGGAGGGAGGGGGAAGCCCCCCAGTTCCAGCTCCTGGTTTGGGGTGGGAGTCTCCTCTCCTGAGATAGAGAGTTCAAGGACTCAGATCGCCACCCCGGCAAGAGCTCCCCCACTCAGCTCCCTCCCTCTCCTCAATAATAATTGCTTACCTACCCCAGCCAGACATTTTTCTAGATGCCGTGGGAACTGCAGGGAAGGACGTGGACGTTGTTCTTGACCTCGTGGGGCATCCTGTCATGTGGAGGTAGATAGGAAATCAATAATCACCAACACGACTGCCAGGTTAGTACCCTCTGCCAGGCACAAATCCCTGCTTGGTTTTATTTTATTATTATTATTTTACTTTTGGAAAATCCCACACACATACAGAACACATAAGCATGCAGCGCAGTGTATGAGGACAGTGCCCGGGAAAGCTCCCCGGCCCAGGTCAGGGAAAGCTGATGTTGGCTCCCATGCGAGACGTCTCAGGGGGAGGTGTAGGCCTGCCTTGAGGAACTTCGAAGACTGCCTGATGGATGATTCGTGCTGCCTGGCCAAGGAGAGAGCAATCTGAGGGTAGGGTGGCCTAATATTAGTAACAATGTCTCAATACATACTAGAGGTTTATCACGTGCCAGGCCCGATTCTAAGCCCTTGATGAGTATTAGCTCCTTGGACCCTACAGTGAAGAAACAGAAGCACAGGAGAGGTTAATGAACGAGGCCCAAGTCACATAGTGGGTGGAAGGCATTGCCGGTGAAACTTGAGTCCCCTGGCTTAGTGGCTTCTCTGAGTTTCTCTGAGGTGGGACAGTGCAGGTCTTGGCCACAAGCGCCTGGGTTCTGGTACCCCCCGGAACCTTTGCAAACCTTTTGATGTTTCACACGTGCTGTGTGGCCTCAGCCAAGTCTCTCAACCTCTCTGAGCTTCAGGGACCTCTTCTGAGAAACAAGTTTTAAATATCCCTGCTGTGCACCTCCACAGGCTTGTCTGGGACTGGAGAGTGGTGACAAAGGTGGATGTTGTCATTGGGGTCACAGAGCTAACCAGCAGCTGCTCTGGCCCATGGGCTGATGGAGGGACAGCAAGCCGCCTTCCTGGGAGGCAGGCCTTCTTGCCCTTCCCTTTGGACGCTGAGGACATTGACATCTCACGAGGAATCTGAGAAAGGCGAAGTGGTTAGAGGAGTGGCCTGTGGTGAGTGGGGGGTGGTGGGGTGTTGCTCGGGGTCTGGGAATGAGGGCAGGGTTTTGGACCTGCTCCAGGGGGGCTCTGATGTGAGCAGAGGAGAGCAGGTCCAGGTGCATGCTGTGTTGGGGGAAGGGGAAAGCAGGGTGGGTTCTGAGCTGCCCACCTCAGCTGCTTCCCCATTCCACAGATGCTAAAACTGAAGCCATCCTGGGCTGGAGCTGCAGAGCCTGGGTCTGGATCTGGGCTGTAGTTGGGTGGAGGAGGGGAGCAGTGCGGGTAGGAACTCGGACTTGAGCCTGGCCAGCAAAGTCCTTGGCTTTTGAGCCTGAGACTGAGGCTGAAGGGGGTGGCTGGGCCCAAGTGCCACCTTGGGACAGTGCAGTCTTGTCCCAAGGGCCTCATCCTGCAGCTCTCAGTGATGGGTGAGCTAGAAATGCTATGGCTCCCGTGTGGCAAGGAGAACCCAGAGGAGCCTGGGGCCCAGAGCCTAATTTCCCCTGTTACGAACCTCCAGGGAGGTGGGTGACAGAGACCGACAATTCTCCAGGGACTAAATGGACCAGGTCCTCTTCAGGATTGGAAATTCTCCGAATCCTTATTTGCCTGGCCCAGCACCCTGAGTAGGGCTGCTTCCGGTGGTTGGTGGGAGATCTGCCTTTAGTGGCAAAAACTCAGGAATGCCTCACCCTCCCCCCTGCGCAGCCCAGGCCCAGACACACACGTACATGTGCTCACACATCCAGACACGGACCTGTGTGCAGGCATGCACGCCTACATGCATAGATGCATGTGCTCACACAGACACGCGTGCACACAGATGCTGGTGCGCAGGTGCCTACACAGCCAGAGAGCGATTCTCCCGCATCCGTGTGGCCCCAGTCCACCCTCCCAGCAGCACTCCGCTGATGGAATACTGTAATATTTTTCTATTAAATGTTGCATTTGTTGTGCCTTTTAGTAGCTCCCCTCATTAAAAATGATATTATCCCCATAAATAAGCCGGCTCCTGAGAAGAGTACCCGACTCCATTTCTCTTCCTAATTGAGACACTTAGCTTTGATTTGCTCGTCGGCACGCACTGAGCAGATTAATTTTCAATTAATGCTCCTGGGCAGGCGGCGGCAGGCAGTGTGGGCTCATAGCCCAGCGGCCTGGGAGCAGAGGCAGGGGGGGCCCTGGGGGGCCCAGAGAGGGTGGCTGCAGGAAAGAGAACCCTGGAGATGGCCTGGAGCTTTGTGGTTTTGTTCTTTGTGGGTGAGTGAACCCTGGGGGGGACCTTTTCTGGGGGGAGCACTCTCCTCCCAAACCAGGAGCTATGGACTCAAAGTCTGTGTCCCGCCCACCCCCCAAATTCCCATGTTGAAGCCCTAACTCTCCATGTGATGTATTTGGAGGTGAGTCCCGCTTATCCTCAGAGACTCACCCCTGGTCATTGACCTTCTCGGCAAATGCTGGGAAGGTGGTAGCGCTCTTGGCTAAGTGGCCACACAGGCCCGCTGACCCGGGTTCAAATCCTGGTTCTTTTGGTTAGCTTGTGACCTGATCAAGCTAATCCAACTACCCAGGCCTCAGTTTCCTCTAGAAACAAGGACAATGATAAGAGTACTTTTTTTTTTTTAAAGATTGTATTTATTTGTCAGAGAGAGAGAGAGCGAGAGAGAGAGCGAGCATATAAGCAGGCAGAGGTGGAGAGAGAAGCAGGCTCCCTGCCAAGCAAGGAGCCTGATTCGGAACTCGATCTCAGGACACTGGGATCATGACCTGAGCCCAAGGCAGCGGCTTAACTGACTGAGCCACCCAGGCGTCCCAAGAGTACGGTTTTCATAGGGGCTGTTAACAAACAAAATTCAACAGAGTACATTGGAAGATCTCATGGGCTTTGTTAGGTGATTCATAAATCAGGCAGCATCCCATCTAGCAAGAAGAGGGGAACTTCGAGGAGCTGTACAAAATGGAAAGTTTTGGGGCACCTGGGTGGCTCAGTGGGTTAAAACTCTGCCTTTGGCTCAGGTCATGATCTCAGGGTCCTGGGATCGAGCCCCGCATCGGGCTCTCTGCTCAGCAGGGAGCCTGCTTCCCTTCCTCTCTCTCTGCCTGCCTCTCTGCCTACTTGTGATCTCTGTCTGCCAAATAAATAAATAAAATCTTAAAAAAAATGGAAAGTTTTTATAGGAAGGAGAGTGGGGCAAGAAAATGATCAGCAAAAGGAAAGAAAGGATTGTTTCAGGCAAGGTCACCAGCCCTGAGATGGAAACAGGGCAGGGGGTCTCATTAGGTAGATTACTTCATCTTTGGGGGATAGAGAGGGCCCAGGTGACAGGTTACCTCCTTGGTGCTGATCACAAATTTCCCGATGGACTGACATTCCCCCATTTCTGGGGGAGGTTAAAACTGTGATTGGATGTTAGGTATTAAGCCCCAGGTTGGATGACTTGGCCTCAGTGATGTCATTTGAAGCCTGTGGTTTTCTTTTTCTCCCCCTCCCTTTTTTTTAAGATTCTATTTTTACGTCATCTCTACAGCCAACATGGGGTTCTAACTCACAGCCCTGAGATCAAGAGTCGCAGGCTTTTCTGACTGAGCAGCCGCAGGCGCCCCAAGCCGGTGGTTTTCTTTTTAAAAGGATGTTGTACCAATTAGAGGAGAGAAAGCATTTATACTTGGTACTCAAGAGTATGGTTTCTGGACTGGGAGACTCGATATCTCCTGGGTGCTTATTAGAAATGCAGAATCCCAGTCCTGCCCCCACTCTGCACCCCCACGCCCCTCCCCCCACCTTCTGTACCTGAGTCTACATTTCCAAAATGTGCCCAGAGGTTCCTTGGGCAGCCACATCTGAGAAGCTCTGATTTAGCACAGCTCTTGGCACAGGGTAAGCGCTCACGAGTGCAGCTGTCACGATCATTAGTCTGACAAGAATCCCTCACGTGAAGGCAGATTCTGGTGCTGGAGAGAAGCGGGGTGGTGGGGGGCTCACCGTCGGGCTCTGCAAGGGAGTGATGTGTGCCCACTTCTGCTTTGCTCCCCGCCTCACGGTCTCCACCAGTGGAGACGGAAATCATGACACCACCTTCTGGAGCTGACTGGAGAGTTCGGGAAGACGAAGCAGAAGGTGCTTCTGGGAGTGGAAGGAGGTGACTGGGGTGAAGCTCTCCTGGCATGTTTGCATATGTTTTATTTACTCTCCCTGCTCTTGGTCCCATTTTAAACATGAGAAATGGAGGCATTTCAAACCAAGCGAGGAGTCCAAGCTGCTTTAGTGAATCAGCTATAGAACTGGGCCTGGTCCCCAGCCTGGTGGCCTCGAGCGCCACCAGACCCCTCCGGGGCTCCTAGAGCAGCCGGATATCGTCCCCCCTCCAGCTGTTGAAACCTGCTCGGTGCCTACCTCTCACTGGATTGTGCTGTTGGCTGATTGCTCTGTGTGTGTGTGTGTGTGTGTGTGTGTGTGTGTGTGTTGGGTGTGGAGGTAGCTACAGATCAGGGAGGGTGGGGGACAGGAAGGATGGGGCAGCTCTGGGATCTGACAGTTAATTAAAATGTCCTCATGGGTGATTAATCCATAGTCAATGGCTTGAATCCACAATAACCCAGCTCCTCTCTGGCCGAGCACGTGGCCTTGGCGGGGGTGCTGGGCAGGAGGCCTGCTGTCTTCCTCCTGGTCCTGGGAGGCTCTGCATGGGATGTGCTGTCGATGCTGCCTCCAAAATAGTCCCATCTTGTTTCCATAATAGCTTCTGTCACCGCTCTTGACAGACCAGCCATTAAGTCTTTGGCAAAATTGTAAGAATTATTAACATACGAGGTTTTATATTATTTGACAGCTGTCGGCTCCTTTGGAATCCACATCACCCTGTCCCTTCCCCTCCCCTCCCATCCTCTCCCTTGGCATCACCCCTTGTGGCCCCAGAAGGATGGGAGGGGCCTCCCAGCCACTGAAGAACCAAGGGGGAGACAAGCTCATGTCGAGCTTCACTCATAATCGCTCCTGCGCATCTGTGGGGTGTTCCCTGAGGCCTCAAACACCCCGTCTCTGGTCATGACCTAGATCCTGCCTCAGCATGGACCCTCCCCATCCATACCCCCAGCTTCCATGGCTTCAGAGACAACTCTCTATGATCTACTTACCTCCCCACTGTGCCCCAGGCCCATGTACCCATCTGCTTCCTGGACTTCTCCCTGACACTCCAGACTCCATCCTGGCTCTACCTCTTGGGTTTTCCATTTTGGTTCTCCCTCCATCATCCATTCTGTCTTCCAGGCCAGAAATCCAAGGGTCACCCCAGTCTCCTCTCCCTCCCACACCCTCATGGTGTCAGGTCCCCAGGCTCTGTCCATTCTGCTTCCTAAAGGCCTCTTAACTCTCCCTTCTTCTCCCTTTGCCCTTGTCTGGGTCGATTCCTGGGCCACCATACCTGCTTCCTCACAGGTCGGTGCCCTGCCCAGACCCCTTGGGCCTTCCATCAGGTGGTGCATACCTGTGCTACTTCCAAAAGCCTCAGAGTTTCTCTGGAGCCCTCCCTGCTTCTCAGCTCCCCTCTTGGCCAGTTGCTAAGGGATCAGTTGCTCTGATTCACTAAATAATATAAATGCCCTAGCTCCTTCCCCTGTGGGTTGGATAATTGAGGCCCAGGGTCTACGCAAGTCCTCGAGGTCTCCAGTAGAATGATGCCCCATTGTAGTAACTGGCTTGCTAAAGGCACACATCTCTGCATCCTCCTGCCCTGCCTTATTCCCTTGCTCCCCTGCTGGGTTTCTGGGATGCATCCCAAAGAAATTGCTTGCACTCCAATCCTTGTCTCAGAGTTGGCTTCTAGAGAACCCAAGCCAACATAGGACTCATGGTCTGTCTATCCCGCATCCCCAAGGGTGAGCCTTGGGATATGCACATCTTATTCTCTCTTTCCCTTCTTAGGATTGCATGGGGGGGGGTCCCCAATGCTTCAGCTCTGATTTCTTCACACTGCTCCCGCAAAGGGGGGGGTCTTTAGAAACCTGGATGTAGGCAGTATTTGGGGACTGGTGCCTTCATTTGAAAAGCAGTCACCAGGGCGCCTGGGTGGCTCAGTGGGTTAAGCCTCTGCCTTCAGCTCAGGTCATGATCTTGGGGTCCTGGGATCGAGTCCCGCATTGGGCTTTCTGCTCAGCAGGGAGCCTGCTTCCTCCTTTTTTTCTCTCTCTCTCTGTCTGCCTTTCTGCCTACTTGTGATTTCTCTATGTCAAATAAATGAATAAAAATTTAAAAAATTATAAAAAAAAGAAAAAAAAAAGAGGAAAAAAAAAGAAAAAAAAAAAAAGAAAAGCAGTCACCATAGGCTTCAGATAGTAAGCTTCTCTGGTCCCTGCACTGGTAAAGTTTACACATTAGGTAAAGCATTTACACAGTGATTAAATAACACAGGCCTGGGGCCATCAATGTCAAAGAGAAACATGTTCTCAAATATCAAAATAGGTCACAAAGCTATCCTTAATAAAACTGGAGTTGGTTAGCCCAGGAATTAACAAAGTAAGAGAGATGCCCCAAATCAGACCAAGTGGCATTCCAAATTAGCATAGAAATGGAGGTGGACAGTTAATCATTTGGGAAAAATAAGGACATTGACTTCTTGCAAATTCCCGATGGGTAAAAACGTTAATATAACAAATGAAGTCATAAAAGATCTAGAAGAAACAGGTGATTATCTCCAGATGCGGTGGGCCTTCCCAGGGACACAAGGGAGGAAGCCACAGACAGGGTTGTGAGAATTGGTGAAGTAAATAGAGAATCCTTAAATTAAAAAGCAGACTGGGGGGTGCCTGGGTGGCTCAGTCGGTTAAGCATCTGGCTCTTGGTTTCAGCTCAGGTCACGATCTCAGGATCGTGGGATCAAGACCCATGTTGGGCTCTGAGCTCATCATGGAATCTGCTTGAGATTCTCCTTCTCCCTCTGCCTTCCCCTGCTCGTGCTCTGTCTGTCTCTCTCAATTACATAAATAAATCTTAAAAAAAAAAAAGCAGACCAAATGGGAAAATATCTTGGCAGCATGCACTATTAAAAAAAAAAAAAAGAAATCGGATAGGGTTTAATTGACTCAATCTCCATTTCAGTTTGCTCCTGACACCTAGGATTAAAAATCAGCAAAAGCTAAGAGAAATTCCAGAAATGTGAACATTTGGTCATCTGCTCATGAAAATGCTTACCCTCATGCCCAGGAAGTTCTTCCTGGTGTTCATCCTGCCCCCTTCTTGCTGCTGTGGGAAGCTTTTCTATCCTTCAGGCCTCGGGAGAGTGGGAGAGCCTTTCATTGAAGTGACTTCACGTGCTGTGTGCGGTTCTCAGGGCATCCAGGCCAAGAAGCTTTGGGAATTCACGGCTTAGCAGATACTGTTCAGCCATACGCAAGGTCTGGGAGAGTTCAGGCTTCTCAGAGCTTCCACTGGATCTTCATCCTCGATCCCCAGGTCCACAGCTGGCCCTTGTCTCGTGCCGTCCTCCTCCCTGTCCCTGTCTCCTTCCGGACCCCACTGTGATCCTTCCTGCCACTTGTCCTGAGCCCCATTCTGAACCCCATCTGGATCCCAGTCTGGAGCCTTCTTTGGCCCCCCCGCCCCGGTCCACGTATTCCGGGCCGTGGCTGGAGCCCCCGTGGCCAGGTCCTATGGGGCTGGGCTGCCGCTCTGAGCCAGGCTGGCTGTGTGGGGAACAGATGGGCTTCCCGTGGACGCGGCAGTGGCGCAGAAGTTAATCCACTTTTATCTCGTTATGGTGACAGCCACCCTGTTAAATGGAATGGACTATCGATTCGGGGCTCACTTCCAGCCCGAGGATTTTCCATCACAGGCCTGAGTAGAATAGGAGAAAAGCAACACTTATTAACTAGGGTGCTCATCAGGGAGAGCTGGGTGGGGGCAGGGGCCGGGCGCGCACAGGCACTGGGGCTGGTGAGACGGGTCTCCAGGGGCACTGGGGAGCCAGGCTCAGACCCAGGGTCCGAGGGAGCCTCTCCTTGCCTCCTCCCTCAAGGAGGATAGGGAGGTGAAGGGAAGAAGTGGGCATGCACACTGGCTCACGGCCACATTCCATGCTGACACACACATGCACGTGCAACACTGACACACACATGTTCAACATGGACACACATAGGCACCCAAAGCTGATACACACTTACACGCAATGCTGGAACATGCACACACTGTCATGGACACATGCATATACACACTCAGTATTGCCACACGCACACACAGTGTGCCGACACACGGACACACTGCTGACGCGGTACAAGCACGCTGCCGTCCAGAGACACAGACAACCTCATGGACACGTCTGTGAAGCCACCATGGGTCCACACCGACACATGTGCCCATCGCGGACACACATATGCTCCAGACGCTGACCCACAGCAACACACACACCTGACTTAAGCCCCAGCCTGACTCACTGCTGACACATGTGTATGCCTGCCCTGGTTCCACACCAACCCAGCGTGGACAGGTTCACACACATCCATACACTGACACACGTGCTGAGACTCTCCCGCCTGTGGTGCTTACACGTGCCCAAAGCCGATGCCCACGGATGCCCACACGTGGACCCATAGTCTGGAGACACACCTACGACCAACCAGCGTTCGCATCGGAGGGACATGTGTGGCGCGCCACGCTGACAGCCCAGGACAGAGACAACACAGCAGTGATGCTGGCGTAGATCCTTGTCATCGGTTGCTGAGACACAAGCTAACAGTGCACATGTATATGACACACACACACGTGTGCGCGTGCGCGCACACACACAGACACACACTCATGAACCCACCGGCAGGTCCCTTTGTCAGGCCCTGGGCGTTATGAAGCACCTTTCCTGCTAGGTTTTGGGCAGGTGCTGGGCTGAACAGAAGAGTGAGACTCGGTGACTGCCCTCAAGCAGCTGTGCCTCCAGCGGCGAGAGGTAGACACGAACGGGCTGTACGACACACGCAGTAATTACAGCTAACTCGTAGGCGGTACTGACCTACGGGCCTTACCGCTCTAAACACTTCACGTGTACAAACCTAAAGTCTTCGCAACAACCTTTGGAGGTACTATTACTAGCCTCAGTTTATGAGGGACCTGGGCACAGAGAGGCCGGGTGAGGTGCCCAAAGTCACACAGCTCTGGAGTAGCAGAGCCGGGATTTGAACTCTGTCCGTCAGGCTCTCGAGTATGTGTAACCTCTGTTGTCTCCTCACATCTGCATCTGACCAACCGCCCCCCACCCCCCCACCCACCCAAAACCAAAAACCTGCGCCACCACCCTCAGAGACCTAGAGCCGTCCGCACACAGACACACACCTGCAGTCCCCTCTTGGCCCTCTCCTGGCCCATCTGGAGTGACGTGCACCTGCTTCTGGGGAGGGTGGCCTGCAGGGAGGGTGCAGTGTGGGGACTTCACAGCGGCCTGCCTCTGAAGGGAGGGGCAGTTCATGTTGGAAGAGGCCCTGGAGGGGAGTCCTGAGGGCTGTGGGGGGACGAGGGCAGCGTGCTTTTCCAGGTGTCTCCTCTGAGAGGGCCTCTCTGCTGTCTGTCTGTCGTCCCAGGGCCTCCTCCTCTCCCCGGTTTCTACATCCCGCTTGCTGGCCTGAAAAACGGCTGTTTTTCTGCTGCTGGGATTGTTCAGGGCCAGGGCTCGGGGGGTGGGGGGTGATGAGTGGCAGGAGGCACTGCCTCCTTAAGAAAACCAGGAACCTGGTTTTCTTAAGCAGAATGGGGAAGGTGAGTCATTAAGCCAGACAGCTGGGCCTGGAGGCTTTGCTCCTTGGAATGAGTTCCAGAAAGGTTCCTTTGGTGGCAGCCTAGGGACCAGGAGCCTGACACTGAGCTGACCCCAGTCTGTCCCTGTTTAGGACTGACGACTTTTGTTCAACCCACCCCTGTGGGCGGGTCCCTTCAGCCTCAGTTGGCTCATCTGAAGAATGGAGCTCCCAAGGTCGCCCGGCATGTGGTATTATTGGGGGGATGAAATCACATGACGCGTATAGAGGTGTCCGGCACAAATGGGTGGATATACAGACTCCCCCGCTCCCTCTTCTGTGGGTTCTTGAGACCTTAGCCTGGGGACCCAGGGCAACTCCTGGGGTCAGGGGCTTGGCTCTCCTTCTGGGTGGGAGCTTCGGATCCAGGGAGTCCCCCAGTGGCCTGGGTTCTGGGCCAAGGAGGCTGAGGGACTGCTATGCACTGATGTGTGTCTTTCCCAAAACTCGTATGTTGAAGCCCTACCACCCAGGGTAATGGTATTTGGAGGCGGGGCCTTTGATAGGTGATTAGGTTCAGGTGAGCTCATGAGGATGGGGGCCCCCATGATGGGGTCAGGGCTCTTTATAGGAAGAGACACCAGAGGGCTTTCTCCATGCCCCCTGGCCCCCAACATGCAGAAGAGGGCATGTGAGCACACAGTGAAATGGTGGTCGCCTACTAGTCGGGAGGAGGGCTGTCACCAGAACCCAACCATGCTGGCCTCCTGATCTGGGACTTCCAGCCTCCAGACCTGTGAGACAAAATATTCCTATTGTTTAGCCCCCTCAGTCTGTGATGTTTTGTCACAGGAAGCTGAGCTGACGAGGACAGGAAGGGATGGCTGCTGGAGAGGGCTGGTCTGAGGCCCACCTTGAGACCTGGCTCTCTCACGGACCACACTGCAGGCTGGACTTGCCTTAGGTCTCCTTTCTTCCTTGTGACATGGCGGCCTGGGTCGGACTGTCTCCAAACGTCTGCTCCATTCCAGCACCATGTGACCCTGGAATCAGTCCTGGTTGAGTCTCTGGAGGGGAGGGTGGGAGGTGTACCCCAGTGCGCTCCTGCCCCATTTCCTGGAGGTGGTGGAAGGTGGGATGAGGGGGTGGAGGAAGGTGTTCCTGCCCATGCCCCTCCCTTGTTGTGGCCTGGAGCATCAGGGTGATACTCTGACTTAGACCTTTCTGAGGCATTTCTGGATAATAGGATGTAGGCCAGAACACTGAAGACAGGGGTTTATATCCAGAGTCTCCAGGACCTGGGGGCTCACTGACACTGCCGTGTGGCCCTGTTCTGATCCCATCCCCTCACCTCAATCCAGCTGTCCCTCACCTCAGCTCAGCTCTCCCCCAACCTCAGCCCAACTGTCCCCTCACCTCAACTCAATTGCCTCCCCACTTAAGTCCAGCTGTCCCCCCACCTCAGCCAACTATCCCTACCTCAGATGCACTGTCCCCTCACCTCAGCCCAGCTCTCCGATCACCCCAGCCAGTTGTCCCCTCACCTCAGATCAGCTGTCTCCTCACTTCAGCCCAGCTGCCTCCTCACTTGAGCCCAACTGTTCCCTCACCTCAGCCAACTGTCCTGCACCTCAGCCAGCTATCTCCCTACCTTAGCCCAGCCCCAGCTGTCTCCCTCCTCAGCCCAGCCGTCCCTCACCTCAGCTCAGCTGTCTCCCCACTTGAGCCCAGCTGGCCCCCCACCTCAGCCAACTGTCTTCTACCTCAGATCAGCTGTCTACTCTCTTCAGCCCACCTGTTCCCCCATCTCATCCCAGCTGTCCTCACATCAGGCCAGCTGCTCCCTCAGGTCAGCTTCCCCTTCACCTTGGTCCAGCTGTCTAACTGGTCTTCCAGTAAAAGCCTAGCTATTCCCCAACATTAGTCAAGATGACCTTCCCAGACCAGCCCAGCTGCTTCCTAACAATAGCTTAGTTGTTCTTTCACATCAGCTGTCTGTTCCCTTAGATCAGGCCAGATGTTTCCCATGTCACCCAGCTGTTCTACCTTATTAGACCAGTGGTTCTGCCCTTCCATCAGGCCAGGTGTCTTGTCACATTTGCTCAGCTGTTTTCACCCAGCATCATCCTAGCTATTTCTCCTCGGGTCAACCCAACTGCCCCCCTCCACATCTGTTCCCCCATTTCCTCCTCACCCCATCAGCCCAGCTCTGTCCCCCTACCCCCAGGCTCATGCATCAGCTGGTTCTTCTCTCTTTCTATCAGTTTAGTGGTTTCCCGGTTCTGGGCCGCTCCTCAGGGAGTGGAAGAAATATATCGAGTGTCCCCAAGGCAGCTTCTCTGGCATTGCTAGAGGGTCTCCCCACTCTGCTCCAACTTCCCTCACCCCGTGGGAAACAGGGACATGGCATGAGGTGTCTAATCCCGGGTCCATGAGAACGGAAAGGGTAGGGAGGAGGGCGCACTCGAGAGTGGAAGAAGATGGAGAGAAACCGGGCATTCCCATCTCCCTGTTGACTGGAGGGAACCCTACATCATCGCCAACCCCTCCCAGAGGCAGGCGGAGTCCCGGACTTACACAGGTCCAGAGAGGGCAGGGGGAGGGCTAGGCATCCCACAGTTGCCCCGGGTCCAAATAGGAGAGACACCCCCTCAATCATCCCCTTCCCCAGAGATATGAGCAACCTCTGGAATCATCTTCCCCACCCTAATATGAACCCCTAGAGGAGAACAGACAGATCCTGATTAAATATGCAAATTCAAACAGATGGCAAAGCGCAGTGATGGACGGGCTGTCAGGAGAGCATGTCACCATGTGATGTGTGCGCCTTTTGTGTAAATGTGTGTCTGTGCAATTAGTGTGGAAGCTACTGCACGGGGCGGGGGGGGACAGGGAGAGTCTGGGGTAGTGGCGCTGCCTCTGGCCAGTGGGGCTGGACGGTGCTGGGTGGGGATTCTGTGGGAGCGGGAGGGGAGGAGCAAGCGGAATGACCTTCCACAGTGGGCTAGCCTGGGACCTCCCCGTTTCCAGCTCTCCAGGCTGCTGCAAGCCTTGGTGCTAATTCCACCAGATCAGGGCTGGGAGGGGAGGGGATTTGTTAGTATAATCTGCACCTGTATCTCTGCTTTTGCCATCGGCCAAACAATAAAAGACACAATATTTACACAACTTACTGGGGGAAGCAATATTGGGCCATTGATTTTGTGTCCCTCTGATTTTCACGGTCTAAACCTTAATGGTTTTTAATCATAAAATATTAGCGCCGCAGGGCACTTAGCACAGGCACCTTGCTGGTGAGGGATGGCCCCCCGCCCTCTCTGCAGCTCCAAGGGGAGCGTCCCATGGAGGAGAGGTCGCTGTGTCATTCCACATACCGCACACCCAGGGCACCAGAGCCTTCAGGCACCTGCTGTGGAATTGGTCCAGGCCCGGGCACAGCTGGGGGTGCCCCTGGAGGACTGGACACACTATGACCAGTCCTCCCCATTCTGGAGGCAGAGCAGGAGCGAGGAAATCCACCAGTTCTCAGAAAGTGGAGATTTGGGGGCACCTGGGTGGCTCAGTCGTTAAGCATCTGCCTTCAGCTCAGGTCATGATCCAAGGGTCCTGGGATCGAGCCCTGCTCAGTGGGAAGCCTGCTTCTCCCTCTCCCACACCCCCTGCTTGTGTTCCCTGTCTCACTGTGTCTCTGTCAAATAAATAAACAAGTAAATAAAATCTTAAAAAAAAGGTGGAGATTTGCCTTCATCAGGATATTTATTTATTTATTTTTTAAAAAATTTATTTATTTGTCAGAGAGAGAGTGAGCGAGCACAGGCAGACAGAGCGGCAGGCAGAGGCAGAGGGAGAAGCAGACTCCCTGCCAAGCAAGGAGCCCGATGTGGGACTTGATCCTAGGACACTGGGATCATGACCTGAGCTGAAGGCAGCCGCTTAACCAACTGAGCCACCCAGGTGTACCCATCAGGATATTTAAAGTACAATCTTTTATTTTTTCATTTCCTTCTCCAAACACAGCCTTCTCCCTAGCTCAGTCTGGGGACGTCTACCCGCCTGTCACATCTCCTAGGTGGAGTGGGATCAGTTCACGTTCATTTCTGTATCTTTAGTACCTGGAGCATCACTTGTGCTCAGTATTGGTTGAATGAAGAAATGAGTGGGTGAAGGTAATGAACTGTGGAAGCTGGTTTCTGAGGTTTCCCATTCATTCATTCATTCATTCATTCAGCAAATACTTACCTCTACCACGTGTCTGGTCTCAGAAAGGAATCTGACCCAGGTCCTGCCCTCACCATGGTAAGTACTACAGCCAGGAGACCCCAGGTGCTGGGTTGGGGGGTAGTGGGCTAGGGAAAGGAAGCCTGGAGAATGAGATGGAATGGGCTTTTCAGCAGGGCAGGGGGGTTTGACAATGAAGTTCAGCTTCCCGAGGGGACCGCTTTGAAGAAGCGCACTCAGGAGATGTTGTCATCTGGGCACATCACAACTCAGCCCCTTCTCGGCCAGGCAGGGAGGACTCGTAGGCGGGGCTTCCGTGCAGAGTGAGGTTTCACTGTTGTGTGTGATGCGTGCACACGCACCTGTGTGTGAGAGTGTGTGTATGGGTGCGGGAAGCCCTGCCTGGGTGAGGCCAGGGCGGGGGAAGAGGTGGGTGGGTGCAGTTGTTGTTGTTTGTTTTCTCAGAAAACAAACACACTGTCCGCCCCACCCTGCGACTCCCCCCGTCAGAGCCTGCGGGGAAGTCGATAGCAATGGATTAAACAACAAGGAGAAGGCTGAGAGCACAATTGGAAGAAAGATAAAGATAATTAAAACTAATTCCAACTGTTCCCAGAGAAATCAATTTCATAACTTCAGTGCATCCTTAAACTTTCTCCTGGGGCCCTGTGTGCCCAGCACAGAGCATGCGCCAGAGCATGCGCCGTTCAGACACAGGTGCGTGAGAATGGGGCTGCGTGGACGCGCGGGTGACTGTGGCTTCGTTTGGGTGGGTGCGTGTGGCTTAATGCTCGTGTGTGCGTGCTTGCAAGCAAGTACACGTATGTGTTTGTGTGTGTGGGGGGGATACAAGCCGAGTGGCCTCACCTTTAACCCAGCATGGATGGGGCAAGAGAGCAGGGAGCTGGGTGGGCTCAAGCCTCCTTTCCTGCACCAAGACCCCTCCTCTTACTTGCTGCAGAGGCCTCCGGGCTGGTCCACTCCCCTATACACATACAGAGAAACTGAGACCCAGAGAGTGGAGTCTTGCCATGGTCCACACAGCAAGCTGGAAGCAGAACTGGGACTAGGATTTTGGTTCCCAGGGTTTCCTCTGCTCTAGGGACTTCACCGACTCTTTGGGTGAGGGCAGCCAGGGATGGGGGGGAGGTAGATCTAACCTCATACGGCTGGGAGCTCCCATGTGAACAGTCCCTAATGTACTCACTTATTCTTCAAACATGAATTGAGCACCTACTGTATGTCAGGCCCTGTGGGCTCTCTAGCTTGGCTGAGGGCTGGGGGTCGGGTGCAGGTGTCTCAGGGAAGGGCTAGGTCCTCTGAAGGAGAGGAATGCTGGATGGTGGCCTCTCCACGTGCCTTGCCAGGCAGCCTCTGAAGCAGAGCCCAGGACAGAGCCCTCCTAGGAAGCATGGGCTGCCAAAGGGTCCTCCTTTGGCTCTGTTGGCATTGCCATCACAGTTGGTGACTTCTTACAAGGACCTCATGGCCTGTCCCTCAGGTGACCAGCCCCCTTACCCCTGATGGTGAACATACCCAGAGCGAAGGCAAGGGTGAGGGCAGGTCCGTTATGTCTCTAGGGTGCCCAGGACCTGGCCTGGACCTTGGCCTACAGCAGGTGATCCTCCAGCACGGGGCTGGGACATCAGTGAACCTCCGAGCTCCTCAAGTGAGCCAGGAAAAAAAAAAAAAATGAAGTCTAGAAGACGGCTCCCGTCAAGGTCTGGGTGTCAATGGCTCTCCATGAAGGGTTCCCTCTCCCTGCCTGTGCTGGTGTCCTCGTTCGTAGCACGGAGCACACTATCCACGTGGCAGCTGCAGCAAGTCTTGGAGGAGGTGATGTATGATGAGTGTGCAACACATAGCTTTCTCTTCTTGGGGGTCCTGGGTTTCCTAGAGGGGTTTGCCTGGTGGGAAGGAGCCAGGAAATAGTTCATGGCTGCATGAAGGCCTTGAAGTGGGAGAGTGGATGAAATCTCTCACAGCTCCTCCAGGGCAAGGTGTATGGGCGTTTTCATTCTTGGTCCACCTTTTCCTGCTGGGCTTGGGAGTGAAGGACCCCTCCCCGCCCCTCGTCCCTCTCACTCCCCCGGGGCTCCCAAGCCAAGTACCCGCGCCTGCAGTTCCCCATATTACCTCTAGATGGCAGCATTGGCGAGCAGGAGTCGAGGAGCCGAGGGCCGAGGGGGCTGGGCAGGGACCCTTAGGCTCAGGCCCGCAAGCAACCCGGTCCTCTGTTCCCTAGCCTCCCGCCTCTCCGCACTGTCTGTGAGCAGAACAGGAGGGGAAGGCGGTGGGGGAGGATACCTCTTGGGAATTCCTGGATTGGAAGGAAGGCTTGCCCCTTCTCTTCTTGAGACAGCTTCTCTTGGAGTCAAAGATTTCCAACCCCTGGGGCCTGGGGGGTCCAGGCAAGACAGGAAGTGGCTGTCACCTCTTCTCTCAGAGATCCTCCCACTTTTAGGAGTGGGGCTTCCAGGGGTGTGGGTGGGAGGAGGTCTCTGGCATCAGAGCAGGGGGCACCCATGCATGTCCGAGATGCCTCGCCGCTCCTGGAGATGAGATGCGACCAGGTCTGAGCACTGGAAACCCACCTTCTCTCTCTGCTCCACCTTCCTTGGCATCCCCTCCCCTTTCTCCCTTTCCCCAGGAAGCCAGAGAAGAGCAGATGGGAACTGTCAGCAGCTCATTAGGGTTACAGACGGGGACTGGGGGTGGAGGAGGGAGGAAGAGAGTTGGAGGGCGGAGTTCTTGACCCGGCCCCTTGCAGAGCCCCAGGCATGACCCCATACTCTCTTCTCTCCGGTCTTCCCAGCCCCAGGAGAGACTCAGGGACAGTCCGGGGCTGGGGCTTGGGCAGTTGCCTCTGGAAGTAGCATGTATGTGAAGGTGGGGGCAGAGGACCCGCAGGCATCCTAGCCTGGGGAGAGCTGGGCGGGAGTGTCCCTCCTCATTCCTGCTAACCCAGCGCATCTCTGGACTTCCCAGGGTTGGGGGCTGGAGGCACCCCAGATCCCAGGGGAGAGGGGACTAAGGGCCATTCTCAGTCAGTGGGTGCTCTGGGGAGAGAGCAGTGGGTGAGTTTAGACTCTGGGGCTCTGAGTTGCTTGTGAGCCCCCATGTGCTGGGAGAGGGGGCAGGCAACTGCTTAGAGATGGAGAATGTTCAAGGGTTCAAGTCACAGCCTGACTGTCCAGCCAGCCACCAGTGTCTTAGCCACAAAGCAGTAAAGCAGCTGAGCAGTGGGTAGCAGCTAGGGCCGGGACACGGGAGGCCTGAGTATGGGCATCTCTCTGGTCTGCTGCTGATTCCTTGTGACCCTGAGTCACTTTCGCTCAGCCTTAATAATAGTAAATAATGGTAAATAATAGTAAGAATAGTAAAAATAATGGCACCCGTCCATCGAACATTTCCACAAGACACAGCATTTTGCATATGTTATTTTATTTAATTGTCATAACCAGCCTATAGAGACTTGAAGGGGAGGAGAGACTTGGCCAAGGTACTACACAAAAGAGCAAGAACTCAGATCTACGGGTCGTCAGCTCTTTCCCCCTCTTCCAGGAGGCTTAGGAGCAGGTGACTGAGGAGGAGGGGGTCATTTAAAGGTTCCAGATTTAGCCAATAAAAATACCGCATGCCTGGTTGCATTTGAGTACAAAATTTATTTCTAAACATAAGCATATTCCATGCAATAGTTGGGATATACTTATACTAAAAAAAATATTTGTTGTTTTTCTGGCAACCCTGGTCAATAGAATGCATTTTATTGGCGCACTTACTAATTGCCAGGCATGGGGGGGTGGGGGGGGTTGGTGGGTGGTGGTGGGGTGGGGAAGAGCGGGGTTGGTGGGGGGAAGCATCTCCATCTCATGGGTCCTCTGGAGAGGGCAAGGCAACGGCAGAGTGTGGACACTCACCGGCTCTGCGTCAGCCCTGGCTATAGCTTGTTGTCAGCTACACACTCACAGCCCCGGCTGCCGCCACTGCCATTGTCATCTGCCATCGGTGGATGGTTGGGTGGATAACCATGGTTCCCCGTGGTCTGGGCTGAGACTCGCCCACTGGCGTAAGTGACAGGGACGTTAGATGTGTTGCCACCAGCACCTCGGCACGTAGACTCACACACGAACAGACACATCCTCTCAGCACACTCGCGCTTAGTGCGCCCACACAGCTAGGAGGCTCCTCGGATTCCTCTCCGCTCTGCTGTTTGCCTGGGTTTTGCCCTTTTCTCTGTAAACCACACAGCCTGGCGCCCTCCGTGCACAGACCTTGCCCGTCTGCGGGCTCCTGCTCCCCTGGGCTGGGTTACGGGCTTACGCGGGGTCACTTGCCTTTGTTTCCAAATCCATTTATGCCAGCGACATAAATGGATTCCTTGTCATGGAAGTTGTGCTGTTCAATTAAATAATAAGCAAACCAAAATATTGTGGCCACACAAAAAGTTGTGTCTGCAAAACTGCATTGAAGTCTTTAGAAAGACTCTTCTCAAGGTGAATTGCTAAAAAAAATTGCTGTCAAATTAGGTGTGGATAAGCCACTAGAAGATATGATTGGAAACCAAATGGTAAAAATCTAGAAGATTCAGTACTCACATCACTTTACAAGTGTCTTTGACGTTCATGCTCCACTTTAGAGAAATTGAAATTGGAAATTGAGGATGATGTGTTGTGGGTTTAGTTTACCCAACAACGATGACACAGTTCCCATTAGCAGACCCACAGGCAAAGGGGAGACTTTGGTCCTGCACTAAAGAAAATGAAAAAGGCAAAAAAACTTAGATGCTCGAAGTTGAAATGATAAGTTGGAGTTTTGAAGGTGTGTATTTTTTAAAATGACTTCCCCCAGAACCAATTTTTTTTTTATTAACCCACTACCCCAAACTAATGGTACTACTTTAACCAGAAGGCTTGTCCTTGTGTAAAAGGCCATGTCAGAACGCACTCACTGCCATACCCTCTTCTAAGCAAATCCATGTACACACACCCTAAGCCCTGCATCCATGCACATCCTTGCACACACATGGATACACAAACATACACTCACCCAGATTGTATATTTGCACCAAGACACGTGTGTACACACACTCTCACACTCCCAGGCTCCAGTGGACACATGGATACCCACTCACACACAGCTGGTCATAGGCACACTAGCCCAGCTGTTAACCCACATACACACCTGAGCACACATGTGCCTTCCCACCCAAGCTGAACCTTTTTTATTTTTCTTTTGCAAGAACAGTCAAGGCAATAAGAGGAGGTTGGTTTTTAATCAGAAGTTCACATTTCAGAGTTTTCCTCCCTTTGGCCCAGTGGGAGGTTGGGGAGGACTGTGGAGGGAGGAGGAGGGAGGATGGAGAAGGACCCTTGGGAGGAGGCAGGCCTCCTGGCTAGATTCATTCAGCTAGCATGAGGCTGGGGAGGCGTGGGTCCATGCAGGTAAGCTGGGCTCGAGCTGCCTTACCCAGGGCCTGTTCTGCTTTTATGTAAAATGTAGCAGAACAACCCCAGGAGGGGTCTCTCACAGAGCTCTAGGAGGGAGGCAGAGGGAGCGACTCCTGGAGAAAAAGGGCAGTGGGCTTTGTGGGATGTAGGGCTGGGATAGCCTGGTTAGTCCGGGTTGTGGCCAGATGTGGGGACCGCCATGGGGGGGATGGTTTTTCTGGTCTGGGGCTTCCCCAAAGTGGGCCTCAGGGCCACCACCTCAAACCTCCAGCATCTCTGGGAGTCAGGCCAAGGAATTTGCTTTTTTGAAGTTCCCCGGTGATTCTGACACATCCCACACATCCCACGGAGCACATCCCACCGCAATAGAAAGACTTCCTCTGGGAATCCCCAGAGACACACTGTTTCCTGGGACCTTCAGGACCCTGTGTGATCTTGGCCAGGGGTGGGGAGACAAGGAAGAGAGTCCCTGAACTCTGGGAAGGAAGCTCATGCCCAGGACCCCCTATTTTTTTTTTT
>PISX010005750.1:0-104424 GCA_004024625.1 Mellivora capensis | reverse complement strand
GAAGCAGGCTCCCCGCTGAGCAGGGAGCCCGATGTGGGGCTCCATCCCAGGACTCTGGGATCATGACCTGAGCTGAAGGCAGAGGCTTTAACCCACTGAGCCACCCAGGTGCCCTTAAATAAAAAAATCTTAAGAACAAAAAAATTCAACCCTGAGTTTAAAAATTCTGGTCAGCAACTATCCCTGGCCAAGTGAACTTTCAAAGACACTTCCCATTTCACTACAAACTGGTTGAAAAGGATAAACAGTGGTGCCTGAGTGGCTCAGTCAGTTAAACGTCCGACTCTTGATTTCAGCTCAGGCTATGATCTCAGAGTCTTGAGACTGAGCCCTGCACGGGAGGCTGCAGAGGGGGCGGCTGGCTCCTGCTTAAGATTCTCTCCTTCCCCCGCCCCCTCAATGAAAAACATAAGAAGGATAAACAGTCCTACCTCAACACTCTGATTTACAGCTTTTATGCTCTGGTTTGTTTTGAATACATTCTAACGATTTATTCACCTTCCGGAAGATACTAAGAGAAGTCAGAATCATCTTCCTGTAGGCGAAATGTTCCCTGCGCGGTCAATGGCCTGGACTACTGGGGTTACTGACAGCTCAATGCCTCCTCCTACAGGTCTGCACCCCCCTTCAGCGCGCATGCTCCGTTGCTCTGCCGGAGAGAAAGCAGCTTGTTGAAACAGTCCTCAGTAGCTACTACAACATCTAGTACTTCTATTTCCTATTATAAGTATTGGGGGAAAGCTATGGAGGGTGCCAGGGTGGCTCAGTTGGTTGAGCGACTGCCTTTAGCCTCAGGTCATGATCCTAGAGTCCAGGGATCCAGTCCCACATGGGCTCCCTGCTCAGCGTGGGATCTGCTGCTTCCTCTGACCTTCTCCCTCTCATGCTCGCTCGCTCTCTCAAATAAAATCTTAAAAAAAAAAAAAAAGAAAGAAAGAAAGAAAGAAAAGGTATGGTGAGGATACATAATACACAACTATGTGTATTTAAACCAGGGGTTTGAGTCAATCAAATGTAAAATTAAATTCAGTCTGTCTCATTGGAGTACATATTCTAAGCTCATGAAAACAAACCATTTGATAATAACCTTAATAATAATAACAGGTCTGTTTGGTTTGGGGTGTTTTTTTTTTTGTTTTTTTTTTTGAGGCAGGTGAGAGAGGGCTTTTTTTTTTTCTTTTAAATCATGCTCCCTACCCTGACTCAAAACAATCTGCCATATCCATAACAAAGGGGAAAATGTGGTAAACTCAAAACACCAGCTTCCCCTAAGAGGATTCTGAAACAGATTTAAACTCCCAGCATCTTCACTTAAAAAAAAAAAAAAAAAAAAAAAAAAATTAACTGCTTGGGGTCCAGATATTTCTAGTTGCAAAAATTTGTAGTGAATTTCTCTCAGAAGGTGCACAACTGACGGGTTTTTGTAGTCACCATAAAACTAGTGATTTTTTACGTTATTATTTAGGGGCAGAAGAAACATAAAAGAGCCTCTCTTGAACCTCTACAATAATTAAAACCCACACAGAAATACGAAAAAAGGGGGGGACCTGGATGGCTCCGTGGGTTAAGCATCCATCCGATTCTTGGTTTCGGCTCAAGTCACGATCTAAGGTGAGACGGAGCCCAATGTCGGGCTCCGTGCTGAGCACTGAAGCCTCCTTAAGATTCTTTCTCTCTCCCTCTTCCCACTCCCCTCTGCAAGTTCTCTCTCTCAAATATATAAATCTTTTAAAAAGAAAATGGACACTTCACAAACAACTCAATTTTCTAAAATAAAACTTACAAATCAACACTTTGCAAAGAAACCAACTTGTGCAAGGTGTAAGTGCAATGAGCTATAGAAAGAAGCACGTTTTAGGATTAATCTTTTGTCAGACCTCACACACTATGTATGTGTTCACTTAGTCTATACTAACACCTTCAATAAAATAAAACCCTCTCCTCCACATTTTGGGGGAAAAAAAATCCTCTTTTTAATGTGAAACTGTAGTTCCATTCACTGCTGCCAAGGGAGTCATCGGAATGTGTTTTAAAATTACTTTTCAGGGACGTCTGGGTGGCTCAGTTGGTTAAGCAGCTGCCTTCGGCTCAGGTCATGATCCTAGCGTCCTGGGATCGAGTCCCACATCGGGCTCCTTGCTCGGCAGAGAGCCTGCTTCTCCTTCTGCCTCTGCCTGCCACTCTGCCTGTGCTCGCTCGCTCTCTCTCTCTCTCTGACAAATAAATAAATAAAATCTTAAAAAATAAAATAACTTTTCACTACAACTATTAAGGGAATCTTCTGTCCTAGTTACACACACACACACACACACACACCTCTAATGTAGCTACCAAAAAAAAATACTGTAGATGTTTACCTTACATTACATCGAGACGTTCAAAAGTAAATTTTTGTGTAACATGGCTCGTTGGTTAGTCTGAATTCTTTAACCATAGACATTTCCCAAAAACCAGCCTTATCAAAAGAAAATTTCTACAGCGCAGGTAAAATCTCAAAGTTAACAGAACTCCAAATTGGTTTGGTTTGTTGAAATTCCATTAAATTTTATTACAGACCCGCCGTCGAGTGCGCCGGGCAGCACGCTAGTGCTGTGCCCAGAGCTGGACTTGCAGCTGAGCTTCTGGGGAGGGGATGGGCTCGTGGGGGAGGGGGCCCTCAAGAACTTAAAGTGGCGCCCACTCGACCAAATCACTGTGACCCCAATACCCCCTGGCAGGCCCTGGTCACTAGACCCCCAGCAAATCCTGAATGCAGGGGAAGCAAGCACGAGGAGGTAAAGGCAACACGAAGCTCGGGGCTAGAACCAAAACTGAAGGTGCGAGTACAGAGCATTTGGAAGAAAGAACGGGCAAGGCTGCGTAGTGCACTGAACACGGACACGAGGGGAACATGCTGAAGTCTCAGATACGATGCCAGCAAGAGAGAAGTTGGACTCCGCTTACGGAGCCAGAGAGGGGAGTCTGGGAGGCAGGGCAGGGGGACAGAAAGCTTGGAGGGCAGTCAAGAGGATGGGGGCGTGATGCGATGCGCAGCAGCAGGCCAGTGAGCCGACAGTTAGAAGCATCACAGCTGCTTAGCAGAAACAAAACTGCAAAGCCCCAGGCAGAATCGACTAGAACAGAGAACCAAGTCAAAGAAAGTCCATCAGGAGATCAAAGAGAGCAGAGAGCAGTCTCTGCAGAAGCTAATGTCAAGAGATCTTTCAAGAAGAAAAAGGGTGACCCAGCCGAGAACGTTGGGAATCCTGCACACTGCAGCCCCCTCCTTAAAGAGGCCGAACTGCTCCAGAAAAGACATTCCCAAACTCATCTGATGTCTCCTGGGTACACTGTTCACACTCTGGAAACCACGGAGCCAGAAATGCAGGAGAACCAATGTCACACACCAGGAAAGAATCTCGGAGAATAGAGACATGAAGTCTGATTTTCAGTGGACTGAAATGCTTTTCTAGTCCAGACAGGAGTTTTAAAGAAAAAAAATTTTTTTTTTGAAATATCTTTATAGTTGATGTCATAAACCACTGTTTTCCAGGTTTTAAAGTAGGTTTAATAGGACACCACCAAGAAAATGTGGGTGATACACTTTGACTTTGCTGGAGGTCTTCAGCAGTGATTATAGATCCTAAAGCACTTTAAAAATCTGTTAGGGCTACTTCCTGTAACAGCATTTAGGATTCAAACGTGGAATGGAGCGAAGCAGAAATCGTTTCTAGACAACTACACGTCTGACCGTATTCATTAAGATCCTGGTCTCTATGTCATTTCCCACATTGATCCAAAGAACATAAGCACATCCAGACTCAATCAGTGCTTCACCAAAGACGGAACAAAAATGAACGTGTCGATTTACTAGTACTGCTTGCTACTGCAAGGCGCATTATTTTTCATGCTGGGATTCTAAACTCAGTATGTGTTCTACAAAACAAAATGCACTCTTTACTATGGTAGTAAGGTTTGCGTCCCTCAAAGGCTACGTTAAATGAAGGGTGTACCTCATATGTACAGACCCACACGCCCTATCCGACAGATGTCCCCTGGAAGATCCAGATCTCCCTGTAACGGCAACATAAACCAACATATTAAAGGTCCCTTAATATGCAACCCAGCATTTCTTAAATCTATTTATTCACAGATCTCCCACCCTCATACCTGACATGTCACTGAACATAATGGGCAGATTCGGGTCTAAACAAACAAATGAAAATACTGGAAATGCAGTAACACGTGCAGCAGTCAATGTACAGTAAAGCTGGGCACGTTTGTTATAAAAACAGTGACCGAAAAAGGAACAAACAAAAAAAAAAAAGCGAAGGAAGCTTCACCATCTGAGCAGGACTCTATGCAGGATATGCCTCACCAGACTGGCCCCAGCTCGACTGCAGACATGACACAACAACCCACACGCGGCATCGTCCCCGACACTCGGAACACTCGCAAAGGTACAATGGAAGGGAGCACTCGGGGCAAACTGCCCAACAGGCTGAGGATCTTCAGCATCGCTGGGCCCTCCCCGGCTCTGTGTTTTTGGGTCCCCCTGTTGGTAGTCTTTCTTCACCATAGCGAACAGGAGACACCAACTGGGGGAGTCCCCGGGCACTAGCAAAACGTGCCGGCACCGGGTGTCCGCGGCTCCCACCGGCCAGGAACAGACAGACGAGGCTTCTGTCCAACGTGAGGCATTGGCAACGATCAGAAAGCCGATGGGGAGCAGCTCCAAGGTCACCACGTGGGTTCGGCCCCATCTCTGGCTCATACTAAGTGCTGAGCAAATAGTGCTATTATTACACATTAAGACGGACCTGCAAGGAAATTTTTCATGGATTTTAAGTCTTTAACACGGTCGAAGTCAGAAGAATTCACTCTTGGACTTTCCCTTCTCTATCCTCCTGCGAGCCAAACGTCCCCCAGTCTGGCCAGAGCAGGCGTCCTTCCATCCTGCAGGGAGGGAGGTCTGAGCCCCCGCCTTTCCCTCATGTCCTGACTTTGGGCGGCTCCTTGGTCACACATAACTATCTCAGTTAGGATATGGTTAACTGATTTCTACATAGTAGAGGCATTTTATTCCTGGCATTTGGGGCCATACTTCTGTGCACCTCAGCTCTCATCAGTCAGTCCAACGGCATTCCTCATTTGTTTTAGGATACATTTCTTAAGTCGATGGTAACATTTCAATCTTCCAAGCTACAGCACAAGGTGTGCCAAAAAAATTTTCTTCCCAATTTTTAGCAAATGTATACGAAGCACAACAACAATAGGTTTACACAGTCAATCTAGAAACGCACCTACTCACACTAGGAGTTATGAAGTAAGCAAACAAGGGTAAGACGTTCACAGCATCACTAAGGAAAGGAAGCTCCCACGCTCAAGACTGTCAGTATGGAATTCGGTGTTATAATAAAATATCAAAACATAAGGGGTTTCATGAGATAGTTTAACATTAAGATGGTTCCATGGAGGGCACGAGGGGACCTGACGAATGGAAATGCAGGGGAAAGAAGGGGAAGATCAAGCGGCCCTGTCCTCACATACGGGGCACCAGAACAGGGGACAGGGACGGCTTGCAAAGCCACTCCCAGGCCACATGGACAGGACACCAAGCAGAAAAACCTCACTGCCAAGGAGTCCCAGTGGCCATAGTGGCCTTTTCTGGCATTGTTTTTACCAACTACTCCACTGTATCATAGATATATGTGCACTGGAGAAGACTGGAGGAAAAAACGAAAATAAGACTAAACTAAAAATAACTTCTAAATCCACTGCCTGGAGATAATCACTATTCATTTTTTGGTTTAGGCCCTCCACCCCTTTTTTTTAATGTATATACTCACATACCAACAACCTAAAATTTTAGACATTACATATACTGTTTTATAGCAGGTTTCAGTCATTTAATATTCACTGAATAGTCATTAAATACAGAATTGCAGAAATGCAAAGTTATCTAGAAATGATGACGTAATCATCCTTAATAGCAAAAAACTGAAAACATGCTCAAAGAGGGTGTTAAATATGTATTCTCATGACAAAGTATTAATCTACTAATCAGTTTCTCTCCTAAACTTCAGAAGTAGATTAGCTATTTCAAAGGAAACACAGATTTTCTAAGTGTGTGTCACATATTTCTCTTGCAAAAGTCATACTAAATTATTTTCTAGCAACGTATGAGTGGGCTCATTTCTCCATGCCCTCACCAGAAGTGGTTTATTTTTTAATCTAGGCCAAAATTTTTTTTTTATTTATTTGTCAGAGAGGGAGAGCGAGCGAGCGAGCATAGGCAGACAGAGTGGCAGGCAGAGGCAGAGGGAGAAGCAGGCTCCCTGCCGAGCAAGGAGCCCGATGTGGGACTCGATCCCAGGACGCTGGGATCATGACCTGAGCCGAAGGCAGCCGCTTAACCAACTGAGCCACCCAGGCGTCCCTAGGCCAAAATTTTTAAGGCCAATATCTCACTAACTGGCATTTCTAGGAGTACTGCCGGTGAAGCCGAAACTTTCTTCACATTTCCTGCTCCTTCTTTTATCCTTTTGGTTTACAAGCCCTCTTTTTATATTAAGGAAAGTTAAATTGCTTCTAAGTCACAATATTTCTCTCAGTTTGCCACTTGTCCTTATTCTCTTTATGGTATTTTAGCATACAGAAGCTTAATAATTCTGACTTTCCCCTTTAAACAGTTCCCACTTTTGGTGTGCTGGGAGAAGCTTTCGCCATCCTAAGATCATTTGTATTATCTTTTGTTTCTTAAAAATTAAAAAAAAAAAAGTATTAAAAAGCACAGAAGTTCACCACCCTAAAATTATAACCTTTTTGTACTATTTTTTTTAAAGATTTTATTTATTTATTTGATACAGAGAGAGAGAGAGAGAGAGATCACAAGTAGGCAGAGAGGCAGGCAGAGAGGGGGAAGCAGACTCCCCGCTGAGCAGAGAGCCTGATGTGGGGCTCCATCCCAGGACCCTGAGATCATGACCTGAGCTGAAGGCAGAGGCTTAACCCACTGAGCCACCCAGGCGCCCCCCTTTTTTTTAAGATTTTATTTATTTATTTGACAGAGAGACATCACAAGTAGGCAGAGAGGCAGGCAGAGAGAGAGGGGGAAGCAGGTTCCCTGCCGAGCAGAGAGCCCGATGTGGGACTCGATCCCAGGACCCTGAGATCATGACCTGAGCCGAAGGCAGCGGCTTAACCCACTGAGCCACCCAGGCGCCCCCTTTTTGTACTACTTTAAATGTTTTCACCAGTGCATACACACTTCCTGCACAGATTTTAAATGGCTGCACACATTCCATATGACCTGTTTTCCAAAATATTTTCTCACACAGGCCTTTTTAACAATTGCAACTTGTTAGATCTGAATAGTCTTAAATGGTTCTACAAATTCTGGCAAGGCCAATGAATCCCATCACACCCAATTCAATGACAGTTCGAAGTTCCAGAACCGTTTATTTCTATGCCACCAGTGTCCAATCACTCTCCTTCAGTGACCACCAGTTACTAAAAGACCAAGAAGAGTAGGTTCATGCTTTGTGGTCAAAAGAGTTCTGCATAATCGATTGTCCTAATGACCAATTATCAGTTATCGATCGTTGAAGCATTTTCATTCTGATCTCTTCTCCTCTTCGCACTTTCATATAAAACACTTCGGAAGCCTCCGGTTGTAGCTGAGGCTCTGGAGCCCCTGTCCTCTTTTAGAATCACTGCCTGTCGGCGAGACCCTAACCACTCAAAGCGGCAGCGTCTCCACCGACACGCTGCAAGGTAGCGCAGAAGACGGTTCTTACGCTTCCCGAAGTTCCGTAAAGATTCCAGGTGGGTGTCCGTTCCTGAACACAGGAGGAGTTAAATGAATGTTGACTCAGCCAGGTAGGTGCTAGGCACAGAGGACAGGGGTCTCTCTCACATTCCCAGTCCTAACGGAGGTCCGTTGAGTGCGAGAAGCCACCAAGTCCCATCACAGGGTAAGGTGCTACGACACCGACCCAGGCAGGGCCTCATGGGGTCCCAGGCAGGGTTCCTAGACCAGGATGGGATGGGACAGGAGGTCGGGGCCTACACGGAGCCTTTCTGAAGGAGCAGGAGTGTGTCCGGAGATAGAAGGGGATGCGGTACTCTAGACAGAGGGGAAGCCGGAGCAGAAGCAGAAGAAAGATCTGCACGGGGAACCACGTCAGGGATGCTGAAGCCGGGAGTGGAAGCCAGGGAGGGGACTCTGCTTACTTGATCCAGGTTTCCAAAAGGAAAAAAAATGTAAATGACTATCAGACTTGGGTTTCACAAGTCAGGCTTTTCAAACATGAGTAAGATCGTGCTTTAGAAGACGACAGTTTTTCAAGGGCTATTAAAAGCAATGATATTCCCACGGAATCCACATACTCTGAAGGCCTAAAGAAATCTTAAAATAGTATCAATTAAAAACCTTGTTATTTTACAAATGAGGAAATACAGGCCCAACAAAGTTAAGCTCGAATTAGACCCCAGGTCTTCTTTACCAAGCAAAATATCCCAAGCAAAAATAGATGAATAAATAACATATATATGGCTGGAAAATATCTATATGAATAAAAATTAGCATCATTAAGTATCATAATTCTGATTATAGCATGCATTATTAAATGTACGTGTCATAAACAGGAAGCTGAAAGGCCTTAGTAACAGAATAAAGGGTTTTACTCAAATTTGATTCTTCATTTAATGTTTACTCCTCAGTTCTGAAAATCAAACAACACACTTCACTGAAAAACCATCAGGTATCGAAAAAAAAAAAGGTCAAAGTGAACCTAGAATTGGCTCTTAAAAATGGTACACTCTTGGGACACCTGGGTGGCTCAGTTGGTTAAGCGGCTGCCTTCGGCTCAGGTCATGATCCCAGCGTCCTGGGATCGAGCCCCATATCGGGCTCCTTGCTTGGCAGGGAGCTTGCTTCTCCCTCTGCCTCTGTCTGCCTGTGCTCGCTCGCTCGCTCTCTCTCTCTGACAAATAAATAAATTTTAAAAAATTTTTTAAAAAATGGTACACTCTTTTCTCTAGGTATACCTAAAAGACAAAGTTCAAAACAAGCCCATGTTTCCCCAAGGCCATCCTGTTCAAGACTTGACTCAGCTGCTGAAGACAGAAGGCCTGTGGCCTTGGGAGCTCTGTAGGGCCGAAACAGCCAAGAAGAAAAATACGAAAGAAAGAAGAAAAATCCTCAGTTTTTGGGGTCCTCATTTTTAATCTGAAGAACGGCAAGTAACAACTCCTCCATTTAAAGTACATTCATGGGGCGCCTGGGTGGTTCAGTGGTTAAAGCCTCTACCTTTTGCTCGGGTCATGATCCCAGGGTTCTGGGATGGAGCCAGGCATCAGGCGCTCTGCTCAGCAGGGAGCCTGCTTCCCCCTTTCTCTCTGCCTGCTGCTCTGCCTACTTGTGATCTCTGTCAAATAAATAAAATCTTTTAAAAAAATAAAGAAAGTACGTTCATTTTGGGGCACCCAGCTGGCTCAGTTGGAGGACACATGCCTCTTGATCTCAGGGTTGTGGATTCGAGCCCCACAATGGGTACAGAGATTACTTAGAGAAATAAAAATCTTAAAAAAAAAAAAAAAAAGTACATTCATTTTAATTTTCCATCCTGAAAGAAAGGCACACTAAGCCTGCTGGGTATACTGGGAGTGAATTTCTGAACAAAGGCCCTCAAGGACCCAAGAATGGTCTCTCCTGTGAGAGGCCACATCCCACTCCGGCCTCACCAGCGGGTGTGCGCCAGCTCCAGACAGGGAAGAACCTCAGCTATCAAGAGATTTTATTTCAAAAGCAAGGCTGCAATGCTTAACCCAGGGGAAAATATTTCAACCTTTCGTGAAAACAAAACAAGAGCTGCACCTTAAAATGAGTTCTGAAGGAAAACAAGCTAATTCACGTTTTGCCACTTGTTTTCTTATCACTTTCCTGGATTTCCATAGCTAAAGAAAACCTGAGCATTTTTTTGTTGGGGCACTGTATTCGACCCTGGGGTCTATAACAGCAATTATAACAAAACGTGCATTTCTTACCAGCATTAAGTGTTTTCTGCAGCCCACATCATAGGCGATCAAACACTCAGGGAATCATTCCAGATTTAGTCGCTCAAAAAACAACTCGAGGTACCAAGTTCTATGCTACTTCGGGGACACAAAAATAAGGCGTATCCCCTACCTTCAAGGAATTCATAGTCTGAAATGTATAAAGGCTGTAATGACAACACTAAGTTAATTACCCCTAGAAGACAACATTCAGCAAGAGGCAAAGGAACTCTAGGGCCTGTCATATCAAAGCAAGGGGCAGAATCAGCCCAGCCATTCATGTGTTCCTTAGGCCTCTTGATGTGGCCTCCCAGACATTAAGACTGAGAGACATGGCTGTAAGGACTTGAGCATGGGGCTGACAGACGAAGAGTATTATAAGTTAAAATCCTAGTGTATCTACAGTGTTTCCAAACTTTCCTTTTTGGCAAAAACGTTTTTTTAAAAAATGGTGCCAACGAGGAAAAAAAAAAAGTTTAACATTTTCAGAGAGTAATCCAGCCAGCCCTCTCAAACTTAATGAGCAGTCTCCTGAAACCTCCAAAAATGGGCATAGTAGGGTTAAAGCTTGCATGTTTTAGAATTGGAAATGCCACTATTGGACTTACCACAGAAAGCAACAAACTGCACTTCAAAGTAAAAAGAAAAAAAAAAATCTAGTATCTAAGAACCCTTCCTGAACAAAGAAAGTCCAAGTTTCTTTTAAAACAAAACAACTGGTTTTGCTTTTCAAACAATTTTTCTTATCTTGCCACACAAGCCATGAACTCCCCAGGATTTCAGAAAATCAGGTAAACAAGGTGGCCACAAAATGAAGTGTTAAAACTGCGGCGAAGTTTTAGGATAGGGTGAGGTCCTAGGAACTCAGGGCTCAAAGTAAAAGTGAATTTAGTTCCCCTCTGTCACTCCGATAAGCGCGTTTCAAAAACTGCGTGACCATTTACTCCGCTCCCAACTTTGACTGTCTTACATGCCCCTTCAAGGAAGGACAATTACACGCAGCAGATAAATAACTTGAGTAAGTTAAGCGCAATTCCGTATTTGCACACTTACCACTAACCCCAGCTACGAACTAAAAGCAACACCAGTGATCCAATCGGAAAAGAGAATCCTGTTTTTGGCAAAGAGCTCGCTAAAGAGAGAAAACCCTTAACTTTGGGGATCAGTCTCAAGGAATGTTCATAAAGCACTTCCTCTCGCTTAACCATTTCGTCCACAGAACCCAGCGCGGCACAGGTGGCGGACGGAGGCTCGCGGCGACCCCGCCCCACGCCGGCCGCCCGCGCCCGGGTTACCTGCGGGGTCAGCGCGCGCTCCCGCCGGGCGCAGGGCCGGGGGCGCGCCGAGGCCCGGCCCCACTCGCGGGCACCGGGGGGCTCCGTCCGGTTCGGCCGCAGCGCTCGCATCCCTGCGCGCTTCCCCCCGGTCCGCTCCCCCGAGAGACCGGGGCAAAGGGGCGACTGTTACCCAATAATAGCGACCTGCACAGTCGCAACAATGCAGGCGGGGACCCCGAGAGCCGCGGGCGGAGAACCGGAAAGCAGAGCCCCGCTCCGCGGCTTCTCCTGCGCGCGAACCCAGTACTTTCTTGAGAGCACGAGTCGGGGCGAGGGGCGGGGGGAGGGCAACGCACGGGGGACTAGCGGTCCCCAGGGGGTGGGGGAGAAAGGGCACCAGCCAGGGCGCCCCGAGGGGTCGCCGCACGAGAGGGGCCGAGGCGCGCACGCCCCGGCTGCCCGGGGCCGCTCGCCCGCCCGGCCCCGAAGCCCCGGCCCGTTCGCGGCCGGGCGAGAGGCCGGAGCCACTAGGCCGCCGCCGCCTCGGGCGCGATGAATCGGGTTTTTTTTTTTTTTTTTTTTCCTTCCCCCCCCGCCAGTGCGTAGTCCAGGCCTGGCCGCTCCGAGCCCGCGTCCGGGACCGCGGCCCGGCCAGGCCCGAGCCGGCCGGGGTGACTCAGGGCCGGGCCCCGCTCGCTCCCCTCCCAACCCAGCGTCCTCCACCCACGAGTCCCCCGGCCCGGCCGCCATTCCGCCCCGCTGCGGCTCGGCGGCTCAGGCCTCGCCGGGCGCCTGGGCTCGGCCGCCGCGGCCCCAGTCACTGCGACACCGCGGCTCCGACCCGGGCCTGCGCCGCCGCCGCCTGCCCTCGGCCCCCGCGCCGCCGCCACTCACCCGCATTTCCCTGGTGCCTAAAGGGCTCTGGCGACGTCTCCACCGGGTCGCTGAGCCCGGGCGCCGGTTAAATCCCCGTCCCGCCAAGGTCTGGCTGCGTCCCTCAGCCGCCGGGGCCGCCCCGCCTGGAGCTGCGTGCGACACGGCTCCCGCCTCCTCCTCCTCCCCTGCCCGCCCGCCGGCCCTCCTCCCGCCGCCGCCGCCGCCTGCACCGCGCAACCTCCGCCCTCTCGCCTTTCCTCCTCGGCTCCCCGCCCTCCCGGCCTCACCGGCTCCGGCGACCGTGGGGGAGACGCTGGTGGGGGAGGGCCGGAACGCACCGCCATCGGCGTCCGGGGCGGGGGAGCCGGGAAACCGTCGCCGCCATCTCCCCACAAGCCCCAGGCGCGGGAGGGGCCCGGAAACCTCCCGCCCAGCGCGGCCACGGCCCGGGGGTCGCCCCCCGCACCGGCCGAGGCTCCGCGAGCGGGGCGTGTTTCTACCTGAAAGCCCGCGGCCCCTTCCCCTGAGCGCCCGCGCCACCCGCGGCCGGGCGCACCGGGTCCTCCTCCGGGTTTTAGAGCCTCCCTCGCCTTCGGGAGCCTCCGAAGACCCGGCTTCCCGCCACTTCGGACCTAACGAGGAGGTGGGGGGGGGTCACCTTTTTAGGTCGGGGGCACCAGCCTCTGGAGAAACTGCCCCAAAACACCCTGAAAGAGAGGGTCTTGCCCCTCCTCCCGTCCCTCTCCGGTGCGCACACACCACACACACCGGGAGCCAACGTGGAACACGACCACAAGTGCGCCGCGTGGAAAAGGCGCCCGCAGCATCCCCGACGGGGCCGAGGAGCGAGGCAGAGACGGGCCAGCGGCCGCGAAAACCAGGCACAGACTTCCAAGAAAAACGCGTAGTGGGTTCTCGAGCCCCTTTGCACCTGCAGGCCGTCGCAGTCGGTACCTGGAAGCCTGAGCTTACCGGTGTGTGTCTCCCTTTAAAATCGTTTCCAACGGGAAACCCAGCCAGGCTTCCCTGTGTAAACTCTTCAACTCTTTTTTGGCAGATAACGAAGAATCCCTTTAGCATTAATCTTCGTAGAGACAAATCGGGAAGACAAGGATTGACCTGTGTGGATGGTAGGAGAGGGCTAAAATGTTTTCTCCTGTAACCTCCGGTGGTTAATGACATTCACTTGAAATTAACTGTCACTTGGGTACTTGAAATACTCATTTTGGCAGCACAAACAGCCACTGGGCTTCCTGGGGTGACAGAGGGTGGGGAAAGCAGGGACTTGCCCAGCACTCAGTGCGGGGGTCCCCGCTTTTAATACCATGGCTCCCAGCACACCAGGGGGCTGGCTAATTCCGGGAACAAGCAAGGAAGGATTGCCAACGATCCTATCTGGGCAACAGATGTGGTGAATGTAACTTCCTGTTTTGCTTCACACCAAAACAGGGCCGAGATTCTAGTAGGATCTTGGGATAGAAATCCTAGGCCCAGAGCAGAAAGCTGTCCCCAGAGTCCACAGTTTATCCTGAGGAACCTGGGTTTCCCTTAGAAGAAACATCCCACGGGTGGTATGCGGTTCCTTCGATTGAAATGCGGTCTTTTATAACACCTAAGTGCCTTTAGAAGTATTGTGTAATCTCAGCCTGTGCAAGGGGTTAACAATTCTTGGTTTATATCCCATACTTATAAATAACCTAGTTGAAAGAACACTTACATATACTTAACAACTTTTTGTGGGCACAGGGTAAGACTGAAGGTAAAAATGGAAGGTTTTTCCCCGTGGATGAATTTTTCCACTATATATGGCTTCATTTATATCTTCATTTCTTCGTCATTGCTGGAACCTGAGCTTTCCTCAGACAGCAGTCTGTCTCGCCTTCCCTAACCCGTGTTCTTCAGTGTTACCATTACCATTCAGTCCGGCCTCCTTGTCCGCGACCTCCCCCAGCTAATATAACAGCTGAGTGGGCCAGCTCTCCCTTTACTGTTTGTTTATCCATTCTTTGTTTTTCTTTGATAGAAAGAAGTATTTCATGCCTCTATACTACGGACTCCCTGCCTCAGTCCTGGTTGCTAACTTCCTTCTGTCCTCACTCTCCACCCATCTGCCCCATCATTCTCAGCAGCTAGACTATTCCATTGGCTTTCCTGCCACTTCCGCAACCAGGCTGCATCTATCCCACTTCTACTCTGGGCAGGTAACCTTGCCTTAGACCTAACGGATCAAGGGCATCTCGTCTCTTTCAGCTCCAAAAAAATCCTTCCTCCATCCTTCTCCCTCACCTCAGTAAAACTGATGTCCCTCTCTCAGAGGACACAAAGTTTGGAGGGATGATTACCTGGATAGAGCTTAGAAACAAAATTCAAAATAGTCTCAGACTAGAATATTAGGGCAAAACCAGTGAAATAAAATGGAACTTAACGAGTCTAAAGCAATATGATGAAGTTCAAAAAGCCCCAGTTTTAGATTTAGGCAGACTCTCATTTATATTCCGACTTAAACTCTCTTTTCCTCTAATTAAGTCAACTGTTAAATGGGGATAAAAATACCTACCTCTTAAGGTTGTTGGGAAGGATAATTCCTTTATTAACCCAGCATAATTCCTAAAACCCTAAGTATTAGTTAGCCTTTCTTTCCTTGTCTTCCATAAAGTGTGTCCCATTTTCCAAGTCACAGGGGCCTGAAAACTGAAAATTCTGACTTGTTTACCTTATACCCCGGAGCTGGTCAGCATCCTAGGGAAATCCTCTGTGTTACTGGGCTCAGTCTGTGAGGGCAGACATTTTCATAATCGTACCCATCTTCCAGCGAAGAATCCTAGGACTCAGATGGTAGACACTTTGCTCCGAATCACTGAGCGTGGTCAGCGGCATAACCTGATCCAGTGACTCCCAGGTCCACACTAAGGATAGATTCCCACACCTGTATTGTTCCTTTCATCTTCTAAATGGTTTTTCTGGTTCTGATCTCTTGTCTATTCTTCCAGCCTACGTGGTGACTGACTACAGAGGGTTCTTTCCCAGCTGATGCCCACCCCCACCATTGTTCATAGGGTTTGGTCCAAGTTCTGACCCGGAACTTACTTAAGGTTTACCATAATCTTGTCCTAACTTACTTTTCCAGGTTTATTTCTAGCCTCCTCCCAAAAGGAAGTCCCAGCTTCACCCAGTCTTGTTGGGCCTCCCATTGGCTCACAAATACCAGTCTTAAATCACTGTTTATGAGAGATCATTTCCTCCCTTAGCAGAAATAGTTCCCTCTTCCTTTCATACATTTGGAAACCCTGCTTTCTTTTTGAGATCCAGCTCATATCCCCTTCCAGGAAGCCTACTCTGCACCTTCTACCTCGGCTTTTCTGATCTCTTCCTAATTGCCAACTTATCACATATGCCTTTAAACTGGATAGTCTGTGCCTTGGGTCATGCCGTAATTCCTAAAGTTCACCAGGCCCCTCAGCATTGTGCCTGAAGAACACTGAAAAGCGTTCAAACATCTTTGTTTACTGATCAAATGAAGGAGTACTGTGTCACCTGACTGGCCTTAGGAGCTATTATTTCTAAGACACGAGTAAGAAACAGAAGCATTCAGTGAAAAACAAATTCATTTAATGGGATAGTTCCCAAACCTGTCTTTGCTTCAGAATCACCCGAGGACTTGAATACTGATTTCAGGGCTCATTCCGGATCTACTGGGTCAAAATTGGGTGGGCAGGGGCAGAGAGGGAATTTGAAACTGCCAGAGTTTATATCTTAGCTTTACTAATTACTGGGTAACATTAAGCAAGTTACTTAACCTCTCTGTGCTTCAGTTTCTTCATCCAGGAAAAGGGAGTGATAATTATACTTTATATGAGGTTGTTGGGAATTAAATGCTTAATAAACATAACCTATGATGATGATGATGATGAAGGAATTACCCAGGGTCGGTCTGGTGACCTGAGTTTTGGGAAACACTGATTTAATAATGAATCATTCCTTCCTCTGCTAAAGTTTCAAATGTTATGACCTTAAAACTTTTGGTATCAGCAGTATGGCATATTACCATAAGTCTTATTTGTCTTGACAACGTGTTTTTTTTTTTTAATTTATTTGTTCATTTAACAGAGAGGGAGAGTACAAGCAGGGAGAGCAGCAGGCAGAGTGGGGGGAGAAGCAAGCTCCCTGCTGAGCCAGGAGCCAGATGTGGGACTCCATCCCAGGACCCTGGGATCACCACCTGAGCCAAAGGCAGCCGCTTAACGAACTGAGCCACCCAGGCATCCCAACAAGGTGTTTTTTAAGGAAGAGGACCCAAATGAACAGTTTTCAGTTAAATTTGTTTATTGAATCCAAGTCATGCATTGTACATTATGTGTGATTTTTGGAAAAACTAATTCCTCTTAGAAAACAGCGACACTGCCGTAACTACACGCTAATTTAACCAGCTTAGTATTCAAAGGGAGCAGGAAAGACACGAAATAATATCATAATTTCTTCCACTTAGGACAATGAGTCAGAAATTCTTTTTGAAGAAGCGGACTTTTAAATCCTTTGCGTTCATTCATTAGAAAAAATTTCAAAACTTGTTTTGGTCCATCAGATGCCAAATTGACAATATTCTAATGATACTAAAGGTAAGTGTAGATAAATTGGGAAGCAGAGATTTACTTCCTGAAGTGGCAAACCTAGTAAGTCTGAATGAGAACCCCGGATGCGTAGCCTCATCTTTTCAACATGGCCTATATCAACAAATACACAAAAGCCTTGTTTTTTTGTTTCTGCTTTTTTTGTTTTTAAAGATTTTATTTATTTATTTGACAGACAGAGATCACAAGTAGGCAGAGAGACAGGCAGAGAGAGAGGAAGGGAAGCAGGCCCCCGATGCAGGGCTCGATCCCAGGATCCTGGGATCATGACCTGAGCTGAAGGCAGAGGCTTTAACCCACTGAGCCACCCTGGCACCCCAAAAGCCTTGTTTTCATTACCTATAATTCACCAAAGATTTGTAGTATCCTCTCTTTAAAGACTTAAATAGTTCTGGGAGGGTAACAGGGTTTGAGAGTCATTCAGAGGTCAGGATTAACTAGTTCAATCAGATTGCTTTTTTTCTAACATGGGTCCATAGCACCTCAAGAATGAAAAGCTTGGGGCAAATCAGTTTTGGGAGCTCCTCATGGCAGGCTGGAGGCCTTAGGTCCAGAACTTTTGGGAAGAGTTTCTAAAAGCAAAGAATAGAATGAGGAAAGAAGATGGAAGTGTTTAAACATCTTCTCTGTCCAATTTCAGATTTTACATATTAAGAAGTCCAAGGCCTCTTGCTTTGGAGACCTGTAATATAGGAAATACTATTGTAAGATAGTCACGAGTTAGGAAAGTCTTCAAGGTCTGACCTGGGAGACCTGACTACCGTTGTAACATTCTGTTAGGTTGGATCATATTAAATGGCAACTCCTTTTCTTTCTTTTTTTTTTTTTTTAAGATTTAATTTATTTATTTGACAGAGATCACAAGTAGGCAGAGAGGCAGGCAGAGAGAGATGGAGAAGCAGGCTCCCCAATAAACAGAAACCCCGATGTGGGACTCGATTCCAGGACCCTGAGATCATGACCTGAGCTGAAGGCAGAGGCTTTAACCCGCTGAGCCACCCAGATGCCTGGACAATTCCTTTTCAAATGATCCAACCTAATCTCTAGGAGACAGTTATTCGGAGCTCCAAAAAAAAAAACTGTCCCAGATCACTTCTTCCAGGAAGCTTTCTGTGATCCAGCCCCATGCCCACATGTGTATGTGGGCACCCACAGGTACCCCTCTTTTGTGACCCCTTTTATACCACACACTGACTGTTATGAAAGGGTTTATCAATATTGCATTATAATGTTTCCTTTCTCCATCTCCTACTCCCTTACAGGCTGTGAACTCCCTGAATTCAGACACTGGGTCTTTTATTACCTTATCTCTAATATTTATCCTAGTGCCTGGCACACAACATACCGAGAGAATGGTTGGAACCCAACTTATGGTTAGGATGGTTTAATGTCTGAAACCCAATCGTGCAACTTTCCTGCTCAAAGAAACAATTCTCTGTGTCCTACCCAAAGAATGACAAACACCTCATTCCAAATATTTAAACATGCTCTACACTTTGGCTTCCATGGATTGATGGATAATTATCCATTCTGATTTCTTATACATATCACGCTAAATCCAAACAGGGCTCCCATAAATGCTCAAAAGGCTCCATGCACTTCTTCATGTAACTACACCTTCCCATTCAATTGCACTTCCCAAATACAATCCGCCCCCCTGGGCCTACCTTAAACATAATCCCTGCAGATAACTTCCCCGGCTCCTCTGCCTGACAGTGAATTCCACCCCTCTCTCACACTGGGTAAGCTTCTTGAGGCCATTCTTAACCAAATTTGTGTCCCTGTAGGACTATATCAGTCAAGATTCTTCCAAGAAACAGAATCAACAGCATGTATGTATAGAGAGATCTATATACTGATGGGAGAAATGGGAGAGAGAGATCATAAGGAATTGGCTCATGTGATTATGGAGGCTGACAAGTCCCAAATCTGCAGGGTGGGCCAGCAAGCTGGAGACCTAGAGAAGAACAGACGCTGCAGTCCAGGTCTGAAGGTCTCTGTTGGCTGAATTGCCTCTTGTGCAGGGAAGGTCAGTCTTGGTGCTAGACAGGTCTTCAACTGATTGGATGAGGCCCACTCCAGAGAGCACTCTGCTTTACTCAGTCCATTGATTGAAGTGTTAATTTCATCCAAAAAACACGCTCTCACAGAAGCATCTAGAGTAATGTTTGACTAAATATCAGGGCACCATGGCCCAGCCAAGTTGACAAATGAAAGTAATGTTTCTAAGCTCTGAGCATGATATCCTGGACACAGCAAATGGCACTTCATTTCTTTAGAAAGTAGCTTATCCTCATTGCCTCTAGTTTCTTACCTCCTGGGCCCTTCTCAGGCCACTTTGACCCACCTGTCTAGTTCAACAGTTTCTCCTCTGCATATAGTACTCCTCTAGCCTGCTGTCCCATATTGAAACTAGTCATTCTTTGGCTCCCAACCCCCAACCCTCTCATGGCTCTTCCAACCTGTCCAATAACCCTTTCTTTGTCCAGCTCCCTTCCACCTACCACTTAAATGTGAGTTCCTGAAGGTTTTATTCTTGGGGATCTTTTCTTGCTACCTTCTCTTTTTTGAGAGATTTTGTCATTCCCATGGCTTCGGTTGTCAACTTCAACAAATTACACCTCCATCTCAATCCAGGGATACATCTAGGTTTATGATACCCGATGTTTATACAGTTTGGGGGAAGGGCATTCTCTCCATCCCAGGAGAGGAAGTTGGGGTGGAAGAAGGTTAACAGTCTCAGTGTTAATCAATGTCCGCTACAACCACCTGCTTCTGAAATGTTTGCCAACACATACGGCTACAGGAGTGTAGAGTCGGCCGCCCCCTCCACCCCCACTGGGAGCTTAGAAGGGCTCAAGCATGGGAGAAGCCCTGAAGCTAAAACTTCACGATCTTCCAGAGTGTCCACCTCCATCTCCGTGTCTAGCCCCAACCTCGCCAGGTCCATTATTCCAGCTGTTTGCAGATGCCTCTGCTTGAATGTCCCTCCTCTGTGAAATCCTCTGGCTCCAAACAAAGCCCACTCTTCTTTCTCCTCCCCCTGACCTATCCTGTAGTTCCTTTGTTGTTGTTGTTTTTTTTGCCTCCGGAAGTGGCAGCACCACCCACCCGGCCTTTCAAGGGAGATGACTCAGTCTTTTTTCTTTTTTTTTTAACCTCTACCCTCTTTTTCACCACCATCTCTACTTGTTCATAAATTGTATCAACTGGAGCCCTGGGCCAGCTTTCATCTGGACCGCAGCAGTGGCCTCCTTGCTGGTCTCCCTGCCTCCTGTCTCTCTTCTAATTCATCCTCCACATAGCCGTGGAATTATCTTTTTTTTTTTTTTTTAAGATTTATTTTTGGAAAGGGAGAGTGGGGGAGGGGGAGAAGGAGAGAGAGTTCCAAGCAGACTCCACACCAAGTGCTGAACCCGACACATGGCTCAATCTCTTGACCCCAAGATCACGACCTGAGCTGAAAACCAAGAGTTGGTGCTTCACCGACTGCGCCAGCCAGGTGCCCCTGGAATTATCTTTCTGAAATGGGTTAATAACTCCCTCAAGAAGCAAGACAGCATGGACTCTAGAGCTAGACGCCCTAGGTTTAAATCTTGGCTCCACCACTTATTTGCTGTTTGATCTTGTAGAAATAATTTCATCAGTCTGCACCTTCCCACCTGTAAAATGGGCACAGTTCACACCTCACGGGGATGATTTCAAGAAATAAGTTACGGCGCGCCATGGTGTTGGATATCTGACATCTAGTAAACATCTGCTGTATTCTGGTCATTACTGTGTAGCGCTCCTGTGAAAAGCATTCAGTGATTTCACATTCCGTAAGAAGACACTCAATAATAACCTTCACAGCCTAACCTCCGTCTCCCTTCCCTGCTTCCACTGCCCGCCCCCACAGGTCCCCTTCTGGATCTTGCCCTACAACCACACTTGAGGACTTGGCAGATCTCCCCAGGAAGCTTAGGGACTGCTGTCAGTGTTCTTTGTCGGAACATCCTTCTTTCCTTTTTTTCCTGAAGAAGTCTAAATCACTCCCCAGGTCCCTGATTTCCTGCCACCTTCTTTATGAAGCTTCCTCAGCCTTTTCTCTACCCTGTCTGCATCCTGATGCTTTTGTGTAAACATTGGCCAAAAGTCCTCTGAGAAAGTCTCTCTTACCCTGAACTTTCTTTTTTGATTGCCAACAATGGGGTTTAAGTTTCTGAGCCACTATTCTTGTATTCTCCTATGTAATGTCAGATGTATAAAGTATATGTTGGATTATTCCGAGTTTTTGTTGGCATACATTGGAGAGAACGTTCTAGTCATGAATGATGAAGTGTGTTTTCCAGTTCATACTACATTTGTGCCAGGAAAAACTTTATAGCCCATCAACACCATTTGTTTATGATCTATTTGAAAGAACAGCTGTAGTATTTAGATAACATGTATAGAGAATTTAAGAAATTCCAGCAACCTGAGAGCTTGGTTTTCTTGATCTGTAAGGTCGGTTGCTTTTTGACTCAATATTCACACAAAGAAAAGATGCTAAAGAGACTGCAGGTTAGCGTCCTCAAAAAAACAGATAAGCAATGATATGATATATGATACGATATGATATGATGCTGCTATTTTCTGGGGGAAATTACCCACTACCCATTAATTTTTTTCTGGGGAATGGCAAGTGAGCAGAACTTTTTCGAATGTGCATGATCTCTCTGACTATTTTTTAAGACCATGTGTTTAATTTAGATTTGGAATCTGGTTAGAGAGTTCCTGGCTAGTTCTGCTGGCAGAGTTAGTCCAGAAGCCAAATTCTCCTTGTGCAGGAAATGCTACAGTTTAGTTTTGCTGATAATGTTCCAGAAACTTAGGTCAGTCTCATCAGCCACTGTCCCATCTCAGCAGCGACAAGGCCATTGACAGGCTTTTGGCTTTTCTGTGGATGCCATGTGCATTCAAGTGCGCCTCTGTGAGCTTCAGTGGTTAGTCAAGGGGAAATTCCATGATGGAACAAGAATTACAAACATCCCCCTGGAATAACCTGGTAGGAGAGCAAGGAACACAGGGAGGTGGGAAACCAGCAACTCAATACCCAAAACAGATATTCAAACTTTCCTCCCATTCGGCAAGTCCGTCCATCTCTCCCATTCTTTTATCGATAATATTTCTTTTATTTGTCCTTCCTTCTGATAGCCCTAACCTTTTAGTCAAAACTTTAGAACTCGGTGAATATCTAGCAATCTGTCCTCCTATCTGTTAAAAGATCGCTGACTTGTGTGCCTTTAAATTAGGAAATGCTACTCGGGACTGTGCAAATGGACTTATTCCCCCAACTACCAGCAAGATCTGGAAGAACCTGGCAGTGGGATAAAAATGACTTGGAACTACAGACCCTTGAGTTTTCCTGATAGAATTAGGTCAGTAGATGTGAAGAGTGGATGTAAAACTCTGATGGCCAAAATAAACTGTTGGTTTTTTTTTTAAATCCCAGGGTATCCACAGTTTTGAAAAATAGAGTAGTGCATTGACTGCGATGTGTTTCTTGAGTAAGCACTTCCTAAACCACTTGCTAACTGACCTACTTTCTCCCCCTGCAGCTAAAATGCTCCGCTGTATTTGAGACCTGGGAGGTAGGGGTGGCTCTTATCTTGCACAGGGCGGGATCAGAGTGGGGTCAATTTCATCGAATGAGCAAGGCCATGGGAAGAAGCAAGGAGGAGAAGCCCATAGCAAAGAGACAGATGCGGGTGTCCCAGCCTGTGCTGTGCTCGTCTCTGAAGAGAGAAAGCACCCTGCAAGGGCCCCATAACTCCTCCCTCCTGTTTCCCCTCCGGCACTGCCCCCAGGAGCAGATGGGCATCGCCCATCACGCCCCTGGGCCAAATAGTCCTCTTCCTCCGGATGCCCAGAGTTCCCACCTGCCAAGGTTCTCGGCACCTCTTCCGTATTTAACATTTCATAGCCTTACGCTGTCTGGGAACCGGTCTCTATCCACATTGCACTCAGTTGCACAATTCGGGCCCCACCCACCTTTCCAGGCTCCGGTCCCACTCTGCTCCTCCCATTCACCCGTGAGCTGCGCGGGGCTCCGCACTGTGCAAACGCTCTTGTACTTCTCTTCCTTCTGGCCTTTGCTCATTCTGCCTTGGAGGCTCTTCATAGTTCTGGGTCCATCTGTTGCAATCTTACTTGTCTCTCAAATCCCAGTTTACTTGTCACCTCAGACGTCTCCGATCCCCTTGGCTGAAATTGATCTCCTTCTCCTTTGTGTTCTAGCCCTTCGCTTGCGCCTGTAAGACAGACATGGATTCTTGTAGTTCGCATTCTTGCCGCACTAGACTCCAGTTAATCTGGTCTTCCTAGTTTTTAATTTTGATGATGTCCAGTTCGCCGTGCTTTTTGGTGTCAGGTCTAAACCCGTGCACCTAGCCCTTGATCCCAGACATTTTCTAAACGTCTCCTGGTTTTATGTTTCACGTTCGACTGTGGGATCCATTTGGAGTTAATTTTTGTATGAGGTGTGAGGTTTAGGTTTATTTTTTGGTCTATGTATAGCCAATGCTCCAGGACCATTTGTTGTAAATCTATTTTTCCTTCCTTAAACTGTTTTGGAAACTTTGTAGAAAATTAGTTGAACTGGGGCGCCTGGGTGGCTCAGTCGGTTATTTAAGAGTCTACCTTTGGGTCAGGTCGTGATCCCAGGGTCCTGGGGATCCAGTCCCACATTGGGCTCCCTGCTCAGTGGGGAGTCTGCTTCTTCCTCTCCCTCTGCTGCCCCCGTTTCTTGTGCTTCCGCATGCGCTCTCTCTCTTTCTCTGTGCCAAATGAGTAAATAGAATCTTAAAAAAAATTAGTTGAACTATTTGTGTGCTTGTATTTCTGGGTCCTCTATTGTGTTCCATTGATCCATATGTCCAGATTCTAGGTGCCTTCAGGGCCCAATATAGGTCTTCTTTTTTATGCTGGCTTTTATCTATCATCCTGCAAAGAGTAGCGGCCCAGAGTAGACGTGCAATTCGTTTTTGTGGAAAGAAAGAGTCAATAATAAGTGCTTTATAAGTGTGAGTTAAATACTTCTGAATTAATTCTTAAAATTTTGAGAATCAGAAGAGGTCAGACTTCTGTGTTCCTTCAGACCTGGCAATAACCTGCTGATAACCTTTCGGAAGGCCTCTTGACACAGAAATTTGAGTCCTCGTGCTGCACACTCGAGAGGCCTCTTACCCTTGCCAGCACCTAGACTCCTTCTGCATATTCTCCCTCTCCCACCGCACTACATGCTAACAGCACAGAGCTGCCTATGACCCGGAGCGTCACACACTCAGCAGCAGCCTCCTCTGCCAGCCCCCCTCCCCACAACACACACACACACACACACACACACACACACACCCCTTGCACCCTGAAGGCTTTCTGCCCCTCCCTGCAGGCTCTCGGACTCTCACCCCATGCCCACACCACCAGTTGCTGATTACCTGCTCCCTGCTCTCCCTCGTGCAGTCTGGAAGATAGCCAATTGCCTGCCCAGCAACCAGACCAGTTTCAGGCTGGCCAAACTGGTAAACCTCCCTGCCACGCAGTGGGCGGAATCACACCTTCTCCAGTAAGATCCGAATGCTTTCCAAGTTTGTCCTGCCTTGGGTCCTCTCCCTTCTGCTGGGGCAGCAGAGAGAGTTTCCTTCTGTCTTATAGCCTCCCTTTCATTGTAACTAAGAATTCTTTATATTCAGCCTCCCCGGTTAACCGTGTGGCTTCTGTCTCTTGAGTGGACCCAGACTGCACACTCGCTTGGCCACTACCCTCGTCAATCAGGGCCCCTTCTCCATCTATGCAGCAATGCTCCAAAGCACAACTCTGGGAACTGTCACCTGCATATTGGTATGAATTCAGTCAGCCTGTTATGGTGGAAAGCTCCAGGACTTTGACATAAAAGCCCAAAGTTTAAGTCTGGCCACTACTATGTACTCATTGAGCAATATTCAATGGGACGAGGCCATCTTGGTCAAGTCACCTTATCCTCTGCACCTTCCCAGGAGAGACTGGGATGATCCCACTTCACAGTTTTGCTGTACTGATGAGCTACAGATGACAGGGACCGTTCCTTGTGATGTTCCAGGCAGCTGGTCATCATTTTCATTTAACCATAAGACAAACCATGGAGCGAAAAACTCTGACTTCTGCTGAGCAAATTTCAAACCAGGAACTGTGGAGGATTTCTTCTGATATCATAACACAGAAGCAGTCCCTCTGTCTAAAATGCTGCCTCCTCACCAAGGACCTTGGCAGATATGCCCCCAATAACGAGGAAAATGATGGCTCTTGGATTTATTTTAAAGACAAGGAAAAGGAAGTAAATACAGTGGAAATATTAGAGAAGAAATGCTGCCATTGTTTAATTAGGATTTCTTGCTGTTTGGAAGGTGAAATAGTTAAGGATGCATGCATGTGACACAACAGGGATGAATGAAATGTGCTTTTGGCCCAAACATCTGAATATGGGATAATTACTGTAAGAAAAGCGTGATGTCAAATCAGATCTTAACAAGTCATTTCTAGAAACTGATGATTGAAGTATCAAAAAGGAATGAAAGAAACAAATGTTACAGAAAGGATTTTTCAAGAATTTCTGAGTTTCTGAGGCAACCTTACTCTGGATTGAAAGTTCTTAATGCTTATATTTTACAAATGCACTTAACGGGCAGGGAGTTCAATATGCTGGTAAGTAATGTTCAAAGAAAACTCCAAATTGCAACAATAATAAGATAGTCAGTATGCTTAGAATACTCTTTATGCATTATTATGTAAAGTATATTAAGATTATTTTTAATATGATTATCTGAAAATACCATTTTGTTGACAGATGAATTTTGTGCATGTCAATTTTTCATCCTGACTGGTATTCTCAAAAAAAAAAAAAAGAATGCAAAGAATTGTTTGTCTAATGTTAAAGTCAGCAACGATATGAGTTCTACCCAAATCAACTGTCATCCTTTAATGCCCAACATCTGTACGGGGGAGCTTTGTATTGTATTTTATCTGCTTGTGCGTCATGTCTCTCCACCCAAAGTGATATCAACCTCCGAACTGTAGCAGTCCTTGGAGTTGATGTTCCTTATGGTGACTTTAACACATTTCCATACAGTGTTTTATATTCCTCCCTTTAAGAGGTGGAGCCAAATTCTTCTCCCTTTGAGTGTGTGCTGAACTGAGTGACTCACTTCTAATAAACTGAATGAAATAACGCGAGTCTCAGGAAATTAGGTCATAAAAGGCACCGTGGCTTCTTCGTTGCTCCCTTGGATTGATTGCTCTGGGGGAAGTTGGCTGCCATTTTGTGAAGAGATCTCCACGTGGTGGGAAGCTGAGGCCTCCTGTCAGTAGCCATGTGAAGGTGCCATCTTAAAAAGGATCCCAGTCAAGGGGTGCCTGGGTGGCTCAGTTGGTTAAGCAGCTGCCTTTGGCTCAGGTCATGATCCCAGGGTCCTGGGATGAAGCCCCATGTTGGGCTCCCTGCTCGGCAGAGAGCCTGTTTCTTCTCCCTCTGCCTGCCTCTCTGCCTTCTTGTGTTCTGCCTGCCAAATACATAAATAAAATCTTTAAAAAAAAGATTAAAAAAAAAAAGGGGATCCCAGTCAAAAGACATGATCTCTGCCCTCTTGGGGAGAGGGTCGACTGAGGAACCATGTAAGTGTATTTGTAAACTTGACCTGTGATGTTGGTGAGGGGGGAGAAGGATATGGAGCTATGAGGGATTGTCACTGGGCAGGGTCAAGAGATGGGAAGAGATATATGGGAGTTAGCTGAGGAATGGAGGGAGGAAGGCTGTTTGCAGAGGAAACAGAATGTTTGGGGGCTCCATGGTGGGAGTGTGGTATTTTCGAGGCACTCAGAGAAGACCAGTGTGACTGGAGCAGTGAGGGCAAGAGATAAAGCCAGAGAAGTGGAGAGATGTCAGACCACAGAAGGCCTTGGAATCAGGCCTGATGGTGAGCCAGTCTGCACCAATATGGCCATGCTGTCATTAAGACAGTAACAGTTCTGCACAGTTGACGAACAGCTACTACACAGAGCTACCCTAGCATTCCCCCACACCCTCCACGAGCCCAGTGGCCCAGCCCATCTTTTGGACTTCCCCACAGTCCAATAATTGAAAGAGTAATAGCTGGCATAATGGGGAATGCAGATTTTTAAAATATTGTCCCAAGATGCTGGCATCTGTTCTAATGATTAGTACTTGTGTAGTATTGCTTATTTAATGTTTTGACTATTTTTAAAAAGACTTATTTTTATTTATTTGAGAGGTGTGGAAGGGCAGAGGGAGAGGGAGAGAGAGTCCCAAGCAGACTCCCAGCTGAGCGCAGAGGAGCCTGATGCAGGGCTCGAACTCACCACCCGAGATCACGACCTGAGCCAAAATCAAGAGTCAGAGGCCCAACTGACTGAGCCACCCAGGCACCCCTGTTTTGACTATTTTTAATATGCTCCCTGCTTATAAGCCATGTAAAGAGTTTAGTGGTTAAGCTGAGAATGACAAGATACCTTTGAAGAGGAGAACACAATCACGTCTTTTTTTTTTTGCTTACTGTCATATCCACAGTGCCAACCCAGTGATTGACACATACTAAGGGGCCAATATATATTTGTTGAAGAAATGAATGAAACCCCTAATTCAATGCCTTTCCTTTTCAAGGCCATCCTTTCTGAATCTCCCATTTCAGTGAATGGTGTCCCTTAGTTGTAATAGCAAGAAGCTTAGAAGAACTCATCCTAGATTTTCCTTTATTCTGCCATGAAGAAAGACACCAGATCCTGTTGTTTGCATCTTCTCAAGCTTTTACTGCCCCCGATACTTAGGTTGTATCATTTCCTGTTAGGGCTAGAGCAGACTTCTCCCCATTCCTCTTGTTGTCTCCATTTTTCCATCTGCTTTCTTCCTTCTTCATACTATCCAAGTTCAAACTCCTTCACGATCTGGTTCCTGCTCATCTGAAAGGCCAGTTGTCTCTGACCATTCATTGGACGTTTCCTGGACTCTAACTTTCCTTGGTGAAAATGAGCAACCCTGGATACAGGACCAGGTTTCATCTGTCTCTATTCTTAGAACTCAGCATCATCTCTGATGAGGAGAGGGCAAACACATGGATGTTTGTGTGGTCCTGAATGGAAATGAACAAGACTTATTTTTGTCCTGGTGCTCTGTCACAACAGCGTGGCACCGTGAGGAATGTTCAAGTATCACTATGAGTCATTAAGGAGTGGAGGAGATTATATTTATAAACTTAATGTAATATGTCTCTCAAAGTACTGAAATGATAGTGGTTATGATCTTAAAGTTTTGATTCTTAAAGACATAATCGTTCAACAGTTATGACTTAAGTTGACTGGGGAAAGTCAACTGTGCAAAATCGCATTCTATAAGTCCTTTGGATATTGGGGGATTTTGACTGTGGTTTAATAATAATGTGTCTCCTTGGTGTGTATGTTTGTGTGTGTGTTTGGGGGGTGGTTTAGCATCATTGGTGAGTTTCACGTATTCTTTCTTAAATTCCACACTTAACAGCATTTTTCTGTTTCTTCAAGTTGTTGTCATATCGGAGACTTGCAACCTTCTAATGACTTGTTTTTATTTGCTGCTCCGAGGGATTGTGTTTGGAATTAAAATTAAATTTACGTATAATTTAAAGTGTGGCTAGAGCAGGCCATAGGCAAAAATGTCTGTGATTCAACATGAAATGGGAAGAAATGATACTAGATACTAGAAAAGATACATGGTACCTACCATGACAGATGCAGCCTTCAAAAGGGACCACATTTCCATCTGTTGAAGGCAACTGGCCCAACAAGACTGAGAAATAAAAATCAAAAGTAGAGGGCTTCAGAGAAATGATACAAATCTCCTTTAAACTAGGGAACTCCAACCAGAAGTTGAACAGCGTGGTTTTAAGAGGCAGTTTCAGTGAAGGGTGGGGTAGCGTCTGGGGCACAGCTGTAGTTGGAAGGCTGAATAAGACACTGTGATTACAGCATCTGAAACCCTACAACTTTTCTAATATGTAGTGTGAACAATTAAGATGATTAAGTGATAATTGTCTCCATTTTCTTACCAGAAAAATGACTTGGCCTCCAATGATAAGTCAAATGGTGTCAACCCTGTTAGTACGGAGCCCCACATTCAAGTTGGAAATTCCCTCTGGCATTAAGGTGCCCCCTTAGGGTCTGTCCTAAGAAATGGATAATATCTCTTCCAATAATCAACATAATGCATTGGCTCCCCCTGAGACCATCTAATTTGAAGTTACCTTTGTGGGGCACCTGGGTGGCTCAGTGGGTTAAGCCTCTGCCTTCAGCTCAGGTCATGATCTCAGGGTCCTGGAATCAATCCCCGCATCAGGCTCCCTGCTCTGTGGGGAGCCTGCTTCTCCTTCTCCCTTTGCCTGCTGCTCTACCTGCTTGTATTCTTTTTCCCTGTCAAATAAATAAATAAATAAATAAAATCTTAAAAAAAAAGGAAGTTACCTTCGCAAAGTTCAGTGAACTCCTCAAGTTCAACCAGCCTCCACACTGTGGACAGTGGGCTTATGGGACTGGCTGAGAGAGACAGTTGTCACTGTGAATTTTATCTACAGAGCATCTCATATTTGGGACCTGATTAATTTGAACAGGGCCTAACTCGCCTTTTACCATAACAACTTTGTAAAAACCAAGTCAGTGTTTTTGATAACATTTCAAAGTGAATAAATGATTTGCAGGCACCCTGAAGGGCTTAGAAGCACTTGTACACTTAGATACCACTTTCTCTCCTGGTTACCAAAGCACCATCATCTTTTCATAAAGTAAGTTCTTTTCTTTCTTTTTTTTTTTAATTTTTAAAGATTCCATGTATTTATTTGACAGAGAAAGAGAGAGAGAGAGAGACAGTGAGAGAGGGAACACAAGCAGGGGGAGTGGGAGAGGGAGAAGCTTGCTTTCCTCTGAGCAGGGAGCCTGATGGCTGGATCCCAGGACCCTGGGATCACAACTGGAGCTGAAAGCAACTGATTAATGACTGAGCCACCCGGTGCCCCAAAACAAGTTCTTTTAGTAGCTAGTAATTTGTCACTCTATGTTGGTTTTCATATTGATACACTTTTATTAAGCACATTCTATGGGCTTAATATTGCGCTCAGCATTGTTGGGGAGAAAAAATAAACATGAAGGAGGCAATAATGTGTTTGGCAGGATGAAGCTGTCTCCCACGAATATTTTTGTAACAAAACGAGGGAATATATAGTCGCAGCAAACACAGACGGTGTCATGATGAGCGATGGCTGGAGTTCAAGAAGGAGACACCCATGTGCTCTGGGGTTAGTGAGCACAGGCTCTATGGAGGGTACTCGCTGTGCGGATGGAGAGGCAACTTTGCTTCTTTCAAAAAATTACAATCCAGACTTCCAGAAAGCAAAGTGGAAAGATGGAAACAGAGGCGTCATGACGCCATTTTACATCAGAATCTAGCCTTGTCTGCCGGTGCGATAGCTTAGACCCCTCGCTTAGAAGACTTCATCAGTCCTCCCCTGTTTGGGACCTGGGTCAGTTTGAATGGGATTTCTATCATGTTAAACTAAGAAGCAAATTTCCACAATAAAAATACTTTTTAAAAATCACATGGAGGGGGACACCTGGGTGGCTCAGTGGGTTAAAGCCTCTGCCTTCGGCTCAGGTCATGATCTCAGGGTCCTGGGATCGAGCCCCGCATCGGGCTCTCTGCTCAGTGGGGAGCCTGCTTCCCCCTCTCTCTCTGCCTGCCTCTCTGCCTACTTGTGATCTCTGTCAAGTAAATAAAATCTTTTTAAAAAATCACATTAGGGTTGTTACCATGAGAGAATAACAAAGCCATGTGTGCTGGAGTGGCTGTAGGCTCATTCTGAAGAGATTTTTGTGGCAAGGCACATGATTCAAATTCCTGTGTAGCAAAATCACTGAACATATAGACCAAACTAAACAACCCTTCTATGGCTGAATCTTTGAAAGTTAATTGTGGATCTCAAAGCCCACTTTATTGGTGACCATACTTTGTGGTATCCTAACGCTATCCACATGCTATGAAAGGAGGAGGTCCGTATTTTCTGGGAGACATTCTCTGTGGTGTGAAGACCCATTATATAAACCTACTCAAGTTCCATTTCACATTTCCTCAAAAAGCTTTAAGACCTGAAACTAAAAGAATGCGCCCAATTTGTGGAAAGAGCCCTGGACCGGAAATCAAGGGATTTGTTTTCCAATTCAGAGTTTCCCACGATTTTGGACAAAACATGATCACTTCTCTGGGCCTCAGTTTCCCTTTCCAGACCGAGGAGCTGAGGCTAACTGATTTCAGTAGGATCTCACACCCTCCCAAATTATAATTCTATTTTAAACATTTCTATCACTGTGTAGCTGTTTTCTGAGTCTCAAATATTTTCTCACAAAAGAAAACAAAATACTTGGATAAATTGCCCCAGTCCAGAAAGGCTCTGATTTTCACTTTTTAATCCAAGAGAAAGTGGAAAGAGGTGAAAACAGGAATAAATGATAAGAACCTTTGCCGTGACAGAAGATGGAAGAGGAGAGTCTGAGAGACGGTTCCATGCGGGAAGGAAGGTTTCGTAGAGTTCATGCTTCAGTTCTGGCTCTACCATCAGCAGCCTGTGAGCCCAGGTGCTAATTAAATTAATAAAAAGGCATTTTGTGAAAACATGTGCCCCACACCTGCTGTGTCACCAGGCGTAGGCTTCTTGCTTGTTGTGATGGAACAGTTTTACTGCTTAACAATGAAGGCAAAGATAAAATAACAGCGAGAGGGAAAAGTCGAATCGTAGCCAATATGTCCCTGATTTCCCCAACAAATGCCTATTAATTTGTGATGACACATTAGGAAAGCACTCATTTTGAATTTGACATTCTCAATGATTTAGGGCGTGACAACTTTGTTTAATAGTCATTATAATTACTAGAAATAACATCCTGTCCTCACCCAATTAAGGACGAGGATGATACACTGAGAAATTACAGCTTATAAAAATAAAGCTCTCGATACAAACAAGGAACACATCCATCTCTCTGCGATGATGCTGTTCCTGAATGGTCTGGGGGTCATTTATCTGAAATCATTTTAAGAAGTTCTAGTGACGTCTCATCTTTGGCTTGAATGCAGATACATGTGTTTTTGTTTAAGGAAGATAAATTTAAAAAAATCTTTTTAGCTCTAGCTATGTTTTATGGTAAAAATGGCCATAACTCAACGTATTAGGATTAGATTTAGTTGCAAGAGACCAAAAAATTCCAAAATAAGAATTTTTTTCCCTCTCATTTAGAAGTCAGGGCAGAATGTCCTAGTCCAGAGTCATGCTCCACGGTGTGGGGACTAGGCTTGTCCCCTGCCCACTGCTCTGCTGTGCGTGGCCTCCGTGCTCAGGCTAATCTCACGGTTCAAGATAAAGTTGTACCCAACTTCCTCTTATATCTTCTTGGCAACTCTTAGCCACATGACATAATTGCCAGCAGGTGGGGAAACAAGGTCTCTATTCTAGGCAGCCATGAACAGAGCTTAGAATTGCGTGTTCTATTAATACAGAGCAAGGGTTGGCAAATTGTTTCTGCAAAGGGCCAGACTGTAAATGTTTTAGGCTTTCAGAGCCCATGACCTCTGTCTTAACGACTTATCTCTGCTGTTGTGTGTGAAAGCAGCCACGGATGATACACAAACAAATGTTTGGGGCTGTGTTCTAACGACACATTATTTACAAGAACAGGTGGTTGGATGAATTTGACCAACACACTGATCCTTCTTAAAGAAGACGGAAAAAACAGATACTGGGGATAACTAGTGCTTCTCCTCCGCCAGGTAATAGAGACATTAGCAAAAACTAAACAACCCTTCTTTGGTAAGTGCCTTCCCCACCCCTTCTTTTTTATTTTTTTCCTGTTAGTATGGGTACTGCCAAGATGAATTGCCAATAATTAATGAAAATCTACAAAATGACTTCGTGGAGGACAAATTTGTTTAAGGCTCTCTTTGAAAGACTCATTAGTGAACTTCAATTACAATTTTGTTTGTCACACTGACTGTTCTCTTACGGTCTTGTTTGCCTTGTTTCTCACCTTGGTGGGAGAATGGTTGTTTTCTCAACCCCCGGGGCCTGGGAAAGGCAAGATTCCACCAAGCAAGGAAAGCAGGAGAGAGCTCTGAAGAGAAGGCAGAGGAGACACTGAGGGAACCCTCTGAGAAAGCGACTGTGGCTTTGCCCCTCTCCTTGGTGGACTGGGACAAGTCTGTGATTGATCACTTAATCACATGTCTCTTTAAGATACCAAGTCTTCCCGGTGGAGAGGGAGAAGAGGACAGATTACCCTGGAGAGCTCTCACTCACGCAAAGGAAATCCTGTAGGAACTTGATCAAAATCATTGTGGATGATTGATTTTATTTATCAATATTTAATTGATAAATTAATGATAAAATATTATCAATATTTATTTATTTATAATCAATGTGGATGATTGATTTTATTTATCAATATTTTTTAACTTTTTCATGAGTTTTCTTTCTTCCCCATGGATTCAAGGAGAGCACGTGGTTTAACTCGTCAGATATAAATCTATAAACCCAGGATTGAGAGTCTGCTGTAACACATCCCTCCCAGTCTCTTCCAGATGTCTTTTTTTTTTTTTTTTTAAGATTTTGTTTTTTTAAGTAATCTCTACACCCAACATGGGGCTCAAACTTACAACCTAGAGATCAAGTCTCATGCTCTACTGACTGAGCCAGCCAGGCATTTCCCTCCCCCCTCCACCACTGGTGTTTTTATATGCCTGTCCCAACAATCAGACAGTATGCCAGGAAGACAAAGTCTCAGTAATCTCTGCTGCTTCTAGAACTATCTAAAGTGAGTTAAGCTCTTCTGTGAATGGCCCTCCTAGTTCCTTTCTCTTCATTTAAGATCTTGGTAGTAAGGAGATATTAAGTTTCAAGATCTTCCTTCTTCCTAGTACTGACTATTGTCAAGTCCACTTTTAGCACTTCCCAAACTCTCTGTTTTATATTCAGTATAAAAGATATTTAACTTTAATTCACCTAGTCAACATTTTTACCACATTAGAGGGATGGAAGCCTTCCTATGTTTATGAAGGGCAATTTAGAAAGTTAGACTAGAACAGGAGACCTAAAAGGAACTTTAGAGATTATTTAGTCCAAATTCCTTAATTATAGAGGGGAAATGAGGCCCAGAGAAGGAAGGCAATGTGCCCTGGATTGCACAGCTAATTAATAATCAAGTTCAGTAGAAACTCAGGTCTTCCGGTTCACAGAAACACTCCAAGATCCACCCTGACTCTGGGCAAGCCAGACTCTCCATGGGCATGTAGCCCTCACCACAGATGGGGAGGGCAGGGGACAGCTGCCTGCCCCCTGGCAGGCATTAAGATGTCTGGCTTCTCTATTTCTTCCTGCACCAGAGGTATATAAGGAGGGCGGAAGCTTCTGGAAAGACCCTCTCTTCTCTGGAATGAAGACACACTGTGGTGGGTGTATGGAGACCTGTCTGGGACAGGCGGATGGTATACGATGTAAGAAGCACAAGATGGTCCTCACTAGGGTGTCTGGGCCTGCTTCTGGAACATTCTTGGGTGTCTCTAGTCTTTTCATGTGGCCTCACAGAATTATCCCTGAAGCCAGAGTGCATTTAATTTACTTTGGCTTAATATGACTGTTTTTGGAGGAAAGGAAACAGATCAAATTTAGACCAAAAGTTTACCAACATTTCTGAAAAACTTGGTGATTACCAAGCAAGAAAAATTTGGATTAATACGTATGGTAGTGTAGCTTTGTCAGGGACATACATACTTAGTACATTTACCATGTTTATTAATTTCCATATTTTCATAAATAGGTAAAACTTCATAGATTCATAGGAACATATGGATACGTAGTCATATTACATATACATAATACACTTATGTAATATATACATACATTATGCATATAGACATAATATAAACACATTCACATATATACCTATATATAATATATTTATAGTATATTTGTATATAGATATGCATTCATATGTACAGGACATATATATTAATATATTATGTATACAGAGGTAGTACATGCATATATTACATAATATATATGTTATGCCTATATAATATGCATATATGTGTGTATACACATATATACAACCCTATATTCTTATGCATCTATGGAAATTTTACCCATTTATGAAGATGCACTCAGAAATTAATAAACATGTTGGGACATACTAAGTATTTCTTTACATACATACACATTCACATATAAATATAAACATACACAAATATATGCATATATATTAATATATTATATATGCATATATGCAAATCTTTCTTTCTCAATATATGAATATACTGTGAGCTCCCTCTCCCTCCACATACCTATATATGTATATATATTGCATACTTTTCTCTTTCTTATTTTTTCTTTTTTCTCAAGAAGAGGGAAGGGAAGGGAAAGAAAGGGAGAAAATAGAAAAGTGGATGGAGTGACCAAAAAATATTCAAACATTAATAGGAGAAGAATAAATGCTTGATCATAACCATTAATGACACGTCCTTTTTGAATCTCATCTGTCTTAGCTTAGAGGAAAGATATTTTAAGAGAACATTCTAAAATGAAAGAAACTCTCCTTTTTCTATTTTTTAAAACCAACAAAGGCTACCTTGTATTGCAAGTCATTACAGCAAAAGTGTTAGGAAGGAAGGACCATTTTAAAGTTAAATCTGTCATTAATTTACTAATGACTCACTTAAATCTCATAAATAATTTTAAGTAGAAAAAAATTTTTAAGTAGAAGGGGTTGTCCAATGAGATTAAGGTCATTATTTCAGGTTAAAGTAGCCCATAGGCTTTTCTAATGTAAAAATCTTTCCATAAAAAGAAGAACGAGACCGTTTCTTCAAGGTTAAGGGGCTTTGGAGCCCTATGGGTCTGAAGTAGCCCATAGGCTTTTCTAATGTGAAAATATTTCCATAAAAAGAAGAAGTTTTCTTCAAGGTTAAGGGTCTTTGGAGCCAATTCCATGAAGATATATTACTGTAGGGATGTTGGAGTGTGTGGAAGTCATCTGAGAAGATTATATAAGGCTTCTCAGGGTGAATGGTGTCTGAATGAAAACAGATTAAATTATTTTAAGAAGATTTGCTGGGTGTTCGATTTCCCAAATGAATTGTAACGTTCTCTGCTACCTAAGAACTTGACTTCTGTATTGAGAAAACGTTAGCCTTGATGTCATTTAGTTCATTCAACAAATGGGCACAACCTATGTACCATATGGTCTTCTAGGTTCTTGGAATCCAGCGGGGAACCAGATGAAGTGTCTGCTTCCAGAGACCTCATAATCTAATATGGAGGCACTAAAAAAAAAAAATAAAGCAATATATGCAAAAGCTAGCAGAACTCATACTCCACCAAGAAGCAGGTAAGTATGTAATGACAAGCTCAGGGAGAGGTTGATAGACAACCAGAGGATGGAGAGTTCTCAGGCCTGGGAGGAGAAGGCCTTTCTTTAAGGAGAAAGGCAGGCAGAGAGAGAGAGGAGGAGGCAGGCTCCCTGCTGAGCAGAGAGCCCGATGCGGGGCTCGATCCCAGGACCTTGGGATCATGACCTGAGCCAAAGGCAGAGGCTTTAACCCACTGAGCCACTCAGGTGCCCCCAGAGAAGGCCTTTCTTTCCAGGGCAAGTGATGTCGAGCTGAGACCTGAAGCCTGAGAAGGAACGAGCGCAACCAATGTAGGTGAGGGTTGGAGTGGAGGGAAGGATGCAGCGCCCTGTCCAGATCATGAAGGACCCTGTAAGCCATGTTCAGAAATTGGAAATTTATCTTAAGAATGATGGGAAATCACCATGAAGTCTGTAGTAGCGAAGTGACCTGATCAAATTTTGTTTCATAAGATCCGTTTGATGGTAGTTGGAGAAGGGACAAGATCCCAGACAGGAGGGGCATCAGGGCAGAGACAAGAGTGCATGGCTGGCTCCGGAGAGTGGCAGTGAGAACAAAGATGAGAATCAATACCTTCCTTTTGCCAAATATTCTTCTAAGTGCTCACATGCACCATCTCATTTGATCTTCCTAGCGTCCCCATGAGGAAGGTCTATTATTATCACCTGTATTTTTATAAATGAGAGGGGCTAGGTTACTTGGACATCTGGGATTTGAACCTACTTCATCTGGCTGCAAATTTAACCACTTTCCTATAGCTCTCTCTCACGAGGTAGGCTGATTAGAGGGATATTGAGAAAATGGACTTGAGAGAGTTCAGTGATTGAATTTGGTAGTCATGAAGAAGGAGGAGTTCAGGATGATGACTCGGTGGGGAGGGGATGGTATCACCTTTCACTGGGAAGAGAATGGAGCAGGAGGGAGATGTATCCAGTTGAATTACAGGTCAAGGGCTCAGGAGCCAGGTCTGGACTGGGAAATGTAGATTTGGGAGTCCTCAACCTGATTGTAATTGAAGTCAAGGAAGTTGGTGAAATTGCCTAGTGATAGTATTTAGGGTGACCAGAGAAGATAGCCTAGCATTCCCAAAAGAACTCCAACTTGAAAAAGAGACTAACAGGATGTGTCTAGAGAAGATGAGAAAATGAGAGGAATTAGGCATCACAGAAGTCGAGATGATGTTTCCAGACGTGGAGGACGGCTGATCGGGATCAGACACTGTCTAGTAAGCTGAGGACTCCAGTGGGTTTAACAGCAATGAGGCCCCTGGTGAAAACATTGTAGTGGATCCGAGGTAGAAGGGAGAGTACGGTGGGAAATGAAGATAATGAGTGTACAAGTGGAGTGGTTGAGGAAGAGGACAGGGCAAAGGGGGAGGAAGATTGTTTGATTTTTAAGTAGGAGCCAACAGTGTTGTTCTTCTCAAGTGCTGATGGTAAGGGAGTAGCTCAGAAAAAATGAAAGATGGAGCAGAGGCGGCACAAGGCAACGAACGAGCTCTTTGAGAGGAGGTGGCGTTCACAGTAGAGGTGGAAGGGGAGCGTGTGGATGCAGATGTGTAACAGGCTTGGTGCTTGGAGGTCAAGGGCTTTCCTGGTAGAGGAGTTTACTTCAGTAGGATGGAGTGTAAAGGGGAGATGTAGTGAGGTCAGAAGTGTGAGGGGGGAGAAAAATGGTGAATTAGCTAGGCAGAGAACCTATGAGAGAATGGATTGCTGGCAACATCAAGGGCCCTGTTGAGTCTGGTAGTTGTGAATTTATGAGGGCAACCCTCTGTGAGGTCATCAGACATTCCCAAGCAGAGCTCAGCTGCCCGAGTGTACAAAGAACTCAGAAACTGTGGCATGATCCAAGTTAATGTTTTCCCCGGTGGTTGGGGAGCGTGGACAATGGAGACAATGGAGCAAGAGAGTTGGGGGGTCTGCAAGGGGCTGGCTGAAGGGACAGGTCATGGAATCTCAGTTGGCTGGGGAAAATAGGGAGCTCGATGACAGATTCTTGCTCTGACTTTCTCATCGACTCTGTTACTTTGGGCAAATTGCCACATATCTCTGGGCTTCAGTTTTTTCCCACTTGTAAGTGAGGGTGTTGGCTCCTTTGGTTAATATCCCTTCCAGTTCTAAAATTCTGTGGTTCAATTTTGCAAGAATTGCAAGCACTCTTTGAGTACAAGTGAGAAGCACTGCCAACTCCTTCTGATCACTGGGGTCAAGCAACCTGCACTATGCTGGAAAAGCAAATTCCATCAATATTTCTAGACCACTGATGCAACTCTTTAATTTTCTCATGAAAATATGAAAAATGTTCAGGCCCTTGCCATAAATGAAGAATAATTATCTCATGATGGACGTTGGTAATCCAACCCTGCTGTACACTTCCCAATCTGAACTTGAGTCAATTAGTTTCAACTTAAAAACATATGGAGTGTCTATTTTGCATAAGTTACTAAGACAACAGTTATAAGGGATACAAAGAAAAGAGAACTATGGTCCTTGCTCTGTTATAGTCTAACAGGGAGGATAAGACTAGCACAGAAATAAATGTGTGGGGGATATAAATCTTAGTATTCAATTCAGGAAACAATTCCTTTCTATATTTTTCTTTAATAACTGAATTTCTGTCTTGAGCCTACATTTTTTACTAGATTGGAATAAACTCAGTGGGGGCCCCACCATTTTTGGGATCATGACTCATTCTCAGGATTTACACAATTTTAAGGCATCAGTGATGGGGTGCCTTTCCGGTTGTCAGTATCATCTGTCAGCACTATCTCTTGGAACATCTACTGTCCTGTAGATCAGCACGATCAGATGATGCAGGTGTCCACAGGGACATACTAATTTGCTCTGCATGGTCCCTTTAGGACTTTTTGATTCTCTCTGCTACTTCTAGGTCTTTCTGGTTGCATAGTAATCACTGTGACTCTTCCCAGCATGCTTAAACACACCGCTATGGTCTGAATGCTTGTGTCCTCCAAGCAGGACATTTCCTATGTAGAAATCCTAACCCCTAAAATGATGGCATTGGGAAGTGGGGCTTTGGGAGGTGATGAGGTCATGAGGGAGTGGAATTAGTGCCCCTATAAAGGAGACCCCAGAGAGCTCCGTCACCCCTTCTGCCATGTGAGGACCACTGAGAAGACAGCCCTCTGTGAGCAAGGAAGTTGGGCTCTTACCACACACCTAATCTGCTGGTGCTTTGATCTTGGACTTCCAACTTCTAGAACTATGAAGAGTACATTTCTGTTGTTTATAAGCCACCCAGTCTATGACATTTTTTAAATAATAGCCCGAACAGACTAAGACACACACATTTCATTAATTTTCCTCATAGGATCTTACTACCTCCCTCCAAGTTCTATGTAGAACATGAGATAAAATACCTCTTCCCTCCAGAACCAATGGACATTTTGGCTCTCCTAACTTGCCTACCATCTTTCCTTCTTACTTCTATCCCTGAGGATCCTCTGTCTGGGAAGACTGGGCAGGTGGGGGTAGGAATCCTCCTCTTACAAATAATGTTTGCTTCCAATTTTTTGTCTCTGTTATTAGCTATTTTTGTCCACTGAGGAAACTTCTTCCCTCTCTCTTCTGTTCCATCTAATTCCTCTAAGGCAATGAACACAGAATAGACTAGCTGTTTCAATGTGAAGAAGAGCAAAGGGGAAAAAGAAATGTGGGGAAACTGTGGATGTTTTTTATACAAGGCAGAAATAGGGTGTGTTACCAGATGCACAAGCATTGTGCTCTGGGGTTCAAAGCATATCAATGGAGATATTTGGTTGCATATGAAAGAAATGAACATTGACTAACTTAAGAAAGAAAACTAATGGGCTTAAACTATGGAAAGAGCTGAGATGTCCATTGACAGATGAGTTGATAAAGAAGATATGATAGATATATACAATGGAATATTACATAGCCATCAAAAATTGAAATCTTGCCATTTGCAACAACATGGACAGAACTCGAGGGTATTAGGCTAAGCAAAATCAATCAGAGAAAGACAATTATCATATGATCTCACAGATATGTGGAATTTAAGAAACAAAACAGATGATCATTGGGGAATAGAGGAAAAAATAAAACAAGACAAAACCAGAGAGGGAGACAAACCATAAAAGACTCTTAATCAAAGGAAACAAACTGAGGGATGCTGGAGGGGAAGGGGGGAGAGGGATGAGGTAACTGGGGGATGGACATTAAGGAGGGCATGGGATATAATGAGCACTGGGTATTATACATGACTGACGAATCACAGACCTGTACCTCTGAAACCAATAATATATTATGTTAATTAATTGAATTAGAATAATTTAAAAAAAGAGAACTAATAGGGTTCTTAGAAGGATTCTGGGTAGCTCACTGAAGGGAAAAAGAAGAGCTTAACAGCTGCTTTGGGAATGACAGGAGCCAGAGCAATAGTAGCAGTTGAAACAGGAGGAAATCAAGAACCATCAGCGTGCCATGATCAAATGAGTCATTTCCCAGGGCCCTCTGTCTGGTATGTTACCACTCAGGAGAAAAAAACCCAGGAGACTGGATCTGATTGGCTGAGTTTGTGTCACATGACTACCCCCATCACCAAGGCTTCTCTACCTGGAAGCCCCACCAGCCCTAATGGAATGGGGAGAAGTCATGTTCCTGAGACAGGGAGGAGATTAAGGAAGGTAGGGTGAGATGTGTACAAACCAGTTCATTCCTGCTCAGGAGGAAAGAGACAACACCTTCCTTGAAGAAAATAGGCAAGTTTGAGAGAATGGCATTTGTGAAGGACTTGGGAGGACGGGGAGGACTCTGGTGGACAGGGATAAGAGACGGAGGTAGGAGTGAGCAGTGGCCCAGAGACAGGTGATATGAGACTCTCAGAAAGTATCTGAGAACAGTTTTGCTAGAGCTTAGTTTATGAGTAGAGGTAGGAGATAAGGTTGGGAGGGCTAAAAATGTTGATTTTGGAGCCATATAAAGAAAACTGAATGAGGAATTGTTATGGACTGAATTACATCCCCCCCCAAAATTCATATGTCAAAGACCTAACTTCCAATAGCTCAGAATGTGACTGTGTGGAAATAGGATTTTTAAAGAGGTAGTTAAGTTAAAATGAGGTCCTTAAGGGGGGCTCTAATTCAGTATGACTGGTGTCCTCAGAAGAGGGGTTAAGGACAGACACGCACCAAGGGACAACCATGTGAAGATATAGGGTGAAGATGGCCATCTACAAGCCATGAAGAGGCCTCAGGAGAAACCAATCCTGTCAGCACTTTGATTTCAGATTTCTGGGCTCCATAAACATGAGAAAATACATTTCTGCTGTTTAAGCCCCCTGGTTTGTTACGGTAGCCTTTGCAAACCAATACAAGATTTTTTTTTCTTATTTTGGAAACAATGGGTATCTACAGAAACTTTTTAAAGAGGAGAGTTACAAAGTCAGATGTATGGTTTAGGAAAATTGGGGTAGCCCTGCTATATAAGTGGGGGAAAGAGGTAGAGCCTGGAGGCCAGGAGCTCAGTTAGATAGCCGTTACAATAGCCTTTGGAAGGGTAAGGGAAGGGGGTACCTGGGTGGCTCAGTTGGGTAAGCAACTGCCTTCAGCTCAGGTGTGATCCTGGAGTCTCAGGATCGAGTCCCCCATCAGGATCCCTGCTCAGTGGGAGTCTGCTTCTCCCTCTGATCCTCTCCCTTTCATGCTCTCTCTGTCATTATTTCTCTCAAATAAATTTAAAAAACCTTAAAAAAAAGAAAAAAAAAGGGTAAGGTTGGTCATGAGCTAGGGTAGTAGCATGAGGATGGAGAAGAGACTGGGGACACAGCAATGTCATGGAAGTGGGACTCACAAGGTTTGGTCACAAATCAAATGTTGGAGGAGAAGGAAAAAGAGAATTGAAGATGTTTTAGATTTTTTCTAACATGTTGACCAGGAGAATGGGGTAATAGAAAGGGGGCTTTTTTTTTTTCTTTTCTTTTTGAGAGAGAGATTGAGAGAGAGGGAGAGAGAGAATCTTAAGCAGGCTCTATGTTGAGTGCAAAGTCCCACTTGGGGCTCAATCTCATGACCCATGAGATCATGACCTGAGCTGAAATCAAGAGTCAGATGCTCAACCTAAGGAGCCATCCAGGTGCCCCTTACAAGGAGACTCTTGATAATGAGTGACAAAAATACACAGTTCAAATCCACTTCAGGAAATACAGAATTTATTAACTGATAAAACTGTGAAATCCGGGGGGTGGGGGGGCAGTTGATTTTCCACACCCCTGGTTTCAAGGGCTCAGATGCTGTTTTCTATCTACCCCAGCCTCTGTTTTGGCTTTGCTTTCCTTTGTGTGTCTTCCTTCTACTTTGTCCATGTGGCCCGGAAAGGGGTTATACCCTCCTTACAGTTGATGATCTAAGAAGAGACCCTTTTGCTCCTTCCATATCCATATGTCAGATCCTGCATAGGCCAGGTGCCTACTCTGCAGCCCCATCACCACGAACAGGAAGATGGGGCAGTGCCAGTGGGTGAAGGCTTGGTGACGCTCTCTCCCCCTCGGACTAGGTAGGAAACCGACCCACAGTCTCGCGAGATGAAGAAGTGGTCGTTCTCCAGTGACAACAGAGACACACGGCAGACAGAAGCAGGAGATACCCACCCCAGTGAGTCTGGATTTGGCTGTTTTATTTTTGGACACACCAATATTGCATCGTGGCTGGGGCACAGGGAAGGCGAGGTGAGGGCTCAGTGATAATGTGGGTTTGGTGCACAGGAGAGAGAGAGGTCCCCCACATGGAGCTGCAGTGAAGGCCACCATAGCCGATTTGTTTTCCGAAAGAGAGAGTAGCCGTGGGAAACATGGTCTGAGGGAATGACTACAACGTTAGGGAATTTCTATATTTGGTTAAAAAAAAAAAAAAGAAAGAAAGAAAAGGAAGAATACACAGGAGCAGTTGGAGAGGACAGACCGTGCAGAGCTTGTAAATTTATGGAAGCCAAGCGAGCAGAATGTTTCAAGGGGGGGGTTGTTAGGAGTCTTTGGAGGTAGAGGTGGGTGAGGACTGAGAAGACAGATGAGTAGGTACTTAGGGGCTGACTGTGCCCTCCCTGTGACTTTGGGGATAATGAACAGTGTCATTGAAGAGTGGTCACTTTTTTTTTTTTTTAAGATTTTATTTATTTGTGAGAAGGATGGTGACAGAGAGCCGGAGCAGAAGGAGAGGGAGAAGCAGACTCCCTGCTGAGAGGGGACCTGGACATGGGGCTTGATCCCAGGACCCTGGCATCATGGCCTGAGCTGAAGGCAGATGCTTAACCCACCGAGCCACCCAGGCACTTACATTTTTAGGGGCAATCATCAGTGATAAAGTTCATGGTCAGGGCAAGGTGTTGGGATGTGGACTCCAAAGTGTCCATTTTAGGGGCATTTTAGTAATAATGGTTGTGACCTCTTCTAGGCACCCTCAGCTGGCTTCTGAGGGAACTGAGGCCCAGAGGTGGCCGTGACTTGCATGAGTTCCCTATGAGGTCTGGTAGAAGAATGAGGATGGCCAACCAAAGCCTCGAACCTGGGTGGGGTATGCCCCCTAGGTTTGCCACGTGGGGGTCTGCCCCTAGGGCAGGAGGCACAGGTTCGGATGCTTCTGGAAGGTAAAGCAAATCAGTGAAGCAGGCAGCCATGGCCCCAGAGACAATGCCCCTTTAGTGGCGACCTCATCCCATTAGTGGTGACTCCTACTGCCCAGCTGAGCTGATCACTGCCACACGAGAGATAGGGGTCTAGGAGCGTCCAGACTGGATTTTCCAAGAGAAGCTGTTCATCTGCATTTTCATGTGAAACAGCCCACTCTTCACATTTTGGCAGCTAACTTAAAAACATAAAAATACTGTGTGAACAAAACAAGTGTGTGTGGTTGGGTTGCCAGTGTATGTCCTTGGCTCTGAACTTTGAGGAGTGGGGCAGGGGGTGGGGGGTGGGGCGGAAGAGGCCAAGATGTGGAGAAAAGGCAGTATGGCAGGCTGCAGGTCCTGCTTACTTTTGCTAGAGACTTCGGTGGACACATGGCTCCCATGGTTCCTGAAAACCAGGACACTCCAGTATGACCAGACGGAGTAAATATGGAAAATTCTTTAGTGATTGTGGTTCTTTCCTCTTTGGAGTGGAAGATACTATATAATCTGGATTAAAACAGTAGAGGAGCAGTTGGGGGGGAAAGGTTTCATTGATTTTGTAGTTACGATAATTGTGAGATCTCATTCATTCAGCTCTTGATTTTTGCCCACTATGTGCAAAACAGTGCGTTATACCTCGTGGGGTGTGTGAGATGAGGAAGAAGAGCCTGTGCCCATGCACTTGAAGTTCGTAAGTGAGGATTCAGAGTATCATTGATCCGCATAGCCTCCCGCCATTCGTGTCTTCTGTGCACCAAGTACAGGGGATAAAATGATAAATCGCACCCATTTGTGGTTTGTGGATTCTCAATTTGGTGTAGAGAAAGACAGGGACACAAGTAATTACAGTGCTGTGTATGCGTTAAAATAGCAGTATGATCAAGAAGCTGTAGAGGAATGCTGGAGGAAAATGCACTGAATTCTGGGGCACCTGGCTGGCTCTGTCCGTAGAGCACGCGACTCCTGATCTCAGGTTGCGAGTTCAAGTCCCCCACTGGGCATGGAGCCTACTTAAAAACAAAACAAAGAAAATACTGAATGCTGCTTGCATGAGCCACAGGAGGCCTCATTGAAGAGGTAACATTTACGGTAAGTCTTTAGGTATGACTAGGGATTTGCAAAACAGATGAAGGCTTTCCAGGCAGGGGGCATAACTTGCACAAAACTCAGAGGCACAAAGGAACGTCACCAGTTTAGGGTGTGATAAGCAAGCAAATGTGGCAAGTTCTTCAGGAGAATCACAAGCAAAGTGCTAGGATTCTCATTTACATTACGATTCTGGCGTTCTGCGTGATATGAGTCAGGGCAAAGGGATGTCTTGGACATATCAGACCTTCAGGGAGCTGGGGACTTATCTTCTACCCTGCACACGTCGGGGTTTTATTGGACGCCTACCAGAAAGAAACCAGTCATGTCACCCGTGGGATGGAGCGCAGCCTCTACAAATTACTTCAAAGTGTTTATTTCACTTCCGGTCTTCAGAGTCTGGAGCCCAACTATTTAAAAATGAGAATTCTTTTTTCCTAGACTCTACAGAAAAATTGCCTTATATTACTATGGAATTAGTAATTCTTCTCCTTTAGATGGTAGGGTTACATCTTAAAAGTGAATCTAATGGGGAGAATCCATTGTCTGCTTACGCTGAATTCTGTCATGCAGGTGACTGTTGAATATTTAGAAAATCCATTGAATTAACTCATGATCATAGTTTAAAAATAAAGTAGGACTCTTGTGAATATAATGTGTCCATGGCCAATGCCAGGGTGATGACGTCGTCCTGGGGTTAGCACCGTGAGTCCTGTTTTCCAGGGTTCCAACCCACACAATAGTTCTGCCCATCGGAGCTCCTGACTGCCTGGGTTGGGGGTCAGAAGAGCACACAGTGCTCTCGCACCAGCTCCTGGAGCTCAGTCCCCGGTGGAGCAGAGCTCAATGTGGCACCCAGATCTCTTGAGAAAGCAAATGACCCAGGATTGTGACAAGTGAAAAAAAATACTTGGGTGTTATCAATTGTACATCTGACTACGAGAGGTAGAGACTATGAGGAAGGCCAAAGATGTAGGTAGGAAGGAGGAAATGAATGAACCTGGAAAAGTTCATTCAGCTCACTGGGTCTCATGCTTCCTCTGGAAACACCAAGAAATGTTCTTTCTGTCTTCACTGTCCTATGTTCAGGGAAAATTCCAGTTAAAAATCCTCAGAGCAGCTTGGTTTTGTTGTTGTTGTTTTTCATGTATCGTGTCCTTTAGTGAGTTTTCCTCAAAATACTTTAAGGAAACAACTTAAATATGCAGAAAAATTGAAAGAACTTTCCTGAGGACACCCATATACCAACCACCCTGACTGTCCAATTAATATTTTACTACATTTGCTTTCGCATATATCTTCTGTCTCTCCATTCATCAGCCCATCTTATTTTTTTAGATGCATGTCAAAGTAAATCATCGTATCCTTATTTAGGGTTTAGTATTTCTTCGTTTTTTTTTTTTTTTTCTCTCTCTCTCAAGATAAAGTTTTCTCCCAATGATATGCATATACCTGTCACCCAAATCCTTAATGAAACATAGAACGTATGGTTATACCAGAAAGTTCTCCTTTTGCTTCTTCCCAGTTAATCCCTACCACTGTCAACCTCCTCTTCCCAGGCACTGGGAAATTCTGGCTTTTTCCACTGCTGATCACTTTTGTCTGTTCTAGGGCTTCATAAAATGGAATCGAAGAGTATAGACTCTTGTCTGGCTTCCTTCGCTCCACACAATGTCTGTGAGAGCCACCCATGTTCCTGTGAATATCAGTAGTATTTCTGACCAACATTCCGTTGTCTGAATAGATCATATTTTGTTTATTCATCCTGCTGTTAATGGGCACCTGGCCTGTTTCCAATTTTATTAGATGTAAAGCCGCTACGGACATTCTTGTATAAATTCTTTTTTGCGGCTATGTTTTCATTTCTTCTGGGTAAACACCTAGGAATGGAGTCCACAGAATGATTTTATTTTATTTATTATTTTTTAAAATTTTATTTTGTTAGAGAGAGAGAGAGAGAGTGAGCACAGGCAGAGTGGCAGGCAGAGGCAGAGGGAGAAGCAGGCTCCCTGCCAAGCAAGGAGCCCGATGTGGGACTCGATCCCAGGACGCTGAGATCATGACCTGAGACAAAGGCAGCCGCTCAACCAACTGAGCCACCCAGGCGTCCCCACAGAATGATTTTAAACCGTTTAGTTTAGCACTGCTTGGTGACGTCACTGTAGCTCAGAACATCCCATGGCTCTACCCCCTCTCTCCATTTTATTTTTTGTTTTCTTCTTCCTATTCTACCGAGTACCTTCTTCCACATCTCTCTCTCTCTCTCTCTCTCTCTCTTTTTTTTATAACGCACCCTGTTCTCTCTCCTGATAAGGTATAATGTTTTATTACTGTTTTCTCACTGCCTGAAGAATTCTTCTGGAGAAGGGCAGCATGGTGTTGTTGAAAAAGCCCTGATTCTTGGGCTACATTCACGACACATCATCTCGTTCCTCTGGTACTTCTTATCAGGGCAAGTCACTGGTCCTCTCTGGGCATCAGGCTCCTCCTCTGTTTATTCAGGGGATTGGAAGAGATGGCTAGAAGTCCCTTTTCCTGATCTGTCATTTTGTGAATCTGTGACTACTTTCCCCAAGACACAAATCGGTCAGAGATCCAAGGGGAAACGAGGGGCAGAAAGTAAGGATGTTGGGTTAGAGATGGACAGGGAGCATAGAAAAACAAGTAAACATCTTTCCTGCTTCTTGGCCAGGAAACCAGCAGCACGTTCTCTGGGACCAGGTCAGTCCTATCCTACAGCTAGATTTCTTACCATGGTTTTGGGGTTAGGTACCGGATCTGGCTTTACCTTTTCCTCTGCTGCTGGATGCCCCCTATCTTTTCGGTTCTCCCATTAATACATATTAGTTCTGTGCTCCAGAGGTGCTCAGTGTATCTTTCAAGGTAGCACTATATGCCAGTGAACCAACAAGGACAATCAAAAGGGGTTCTTTCTTGCCCAGGTAAATATGTGCAATTTAATAAAGGCTTTGTGGATGTGATGCATTAATTTTTATTGTATAATCCAGGGTTGCGACATGAATGTTGGGAGAGTTATGTCTAAGAAGTGAAAACTAGTGGCTCGTCGCAGCCTAGATGGGGAATTTCCCTTGAGCACATGAGGCTGTGTGATTGAGGTCCTCTCTATACAGGGCCCATAACTATGTGATTTGAACTTTATTGAATAGGCTCAATTCCAAAAATATTATCTGGCTGTTCTCAAAGGTACCCCCATACTTATCAGAACCCATACCCCACTTTTTGGCTCAAAAAATGTGGTCCCTGGACATCTTGACTGATGCCATTTCCAGCATGTGTGCTCTTGGGTCTTCCCTCCCTGACAGTACTTAGCACATATGTCATTTTGGTCATCAGTACTGGGCTTAGAGAGAGACAAGCTGGATGAAAAGAGAAACTATTGAAGAAAGAGAGAGAGAAATATTTTTAAAAGTGCAGAATTGGGGGGGAGGATGAATAGAAGATTAAAAAAGAACAAAATGGGATGTGTGCAAAGGAAAGAGAATGAAATAAGTGATGATATTTTATGGTTAAAAAAACAAAAATAAACTCCAGACTAATCTCACGCAAAAACCCGCTTTGTCCCAAACCGGAAGATTTAAGAGTAAAACGCAAGTGTTGGCCCAGAGCGCCCCCTGGCACATGTCCCTGCAACTGCAGCGTACATCTTCAGGTCTTGAATGTGTTCTGATGTACTCAAAATGTGCTCCTATTTCACAACACACACAAATTAATTATAGTTCAAAAGGAACAGAGCAAGGCTTTCAATTCAAGCTCTAAGCAATCATATTAGTGATGATTTTTGTTTCTAATCCACCAATTAAGCTCACTGAATTCCAGCTAATTAAGTGACTCAACTCAAAGATAAGGGACTCAGGACATATATATACTAAGGATGGTGTGGGCTCTAGCTTTTAAATAACTATCTCTCTGAGGTCAGGGCTCTTCAGTTTCCTAGGATGTGCCAGTAGATTGAATCTCAAGGGTCATTGGCCCAAAACCAAAAAGGCATTTGGACGGTTCTAAGGTTGTCAGTCCTCTCCTTGGATGCGGAGGTTATGAGCACTGTGACTTGAAGACCCAGGAGTGGGAACTGGACCCCACATGGCTTTGAAAAGTCTGCCAGCACAGCATAAAGCTCTGCCGTGTGCCCCTTATCTCTATCGTCTAAAACCCTCTTCCAGGAAGAGAGGGACAACTCCACGCTTCAGATATCTTTAAGAATCACTAGACAGTTAACCCCCCAAAAGAAGGGCTTCGGAAGACGGACAAAGCAGGCAGAGATTTCCATTTTGCAAACTGAAGAAGTCATAAGGTTTGAAGTGAGGAGGATGATCAGATAAATGGGGTCAGGATCAAGACCCTCAGAGCCAGGATTTGGGTAGGAAAGGAGGGAGAGAAGAGGGCCGAGCACCTTGTTCTGAGAACCCCGACTAGTGAGGCTGATGGACTGGGGTGGGGTGTGTGCAGCCACAGACATGGATTGAGAGAATCTTAAAAAGCTGGAAACAGGGGCGCCTGGGTGGCTCAGTGGGTTAAGCTGCTGCCTTTGGCTCAGGTCATGATCCCAGGGTCCTGGGATCGAGCCCCATATCGGGCTCTCTGCTCAGCAGGGAGCCTGCTTCCCTCTCTCTCTCTGCCTGCCTCTCTGTCTACTGTGATCTCTCTCTGTCAAATAAATAAATAAAATCTTAAAAAAAAAAAAAGCTGGAAACATCTGCCCAACGTGGACTTCCAGCTCAAGCTGGCCTGCAGATAGCCCCTTCCCCCATATTTAGTTAGCCCCACGTCCTCACTAAAGCCTGAGAATGTCTATCCAGAAATCTGTTTGAACAAGGGCCCTTTGACTTGATTTAAAAAAAAAAGAGAGAGAAACTTTCCATTTCTAAGACTGACAGCTACAAGCCAGTTGCGTCTTTGGCCTGGGCCGCCCCGTGGGAAGAGATGGCCATCTGTGCAGGGCCGTGTCCTGTGGCTGAGAGCCATTCCCAAAGAGGAGCACAGCTGTAAGCCTTGGGCCATTAGCCTTTCCAGCACTAGAGGACAGATGCCTTGGCTCTGAAGAGGGAACCAGAGTGAGGGCCACAGGAACCATTACAGTCCACCCCTTGAGCTGCTCTGCTCCCCTCACATCCTACGGCAAGTTTGTCCTAACTGGGAACAGCCCCTCTAGAATTCTGGTCGGTCTTATTTCCTGGGAGCGTATAAGGAAAGAGTTATTAGGATGAAGTATAGCCCCTGTGCTTATAGCTGGTCTCAAAGCTATAACTGATGTTCCTCACCCCTCACCCCTGCAACCCATTCTAGATTTCTCGGTGCCTGGGCTAGTACTCCTGCCGATCTAGCGGCTTATCCAGCTGAGTGACTCTGACCCTCATCCCTGAAGTATGGAAGCCTCTGGCTACCTTGCTCTTCTCAGGCTGTGTCTACTACTGCACTTGTCACCTTACCTTTGAAACTCAACATAGAGCACTAAGAGATGTCCCAGTGGGTCACCTGAGTGTCAAATGTATGGTACGTACTTGCAGCATCAGACCTCCCTCCCTCCATACTTCCTATGGATATCAGAGGCAAGTTTTTTTTTTCTTAAAAATGGATTTTATTTATTTATTCTGAGAGAGGGAGAGGGTGAACACGAACAGGGGGGAGGAGCAGATGGAGAGGGAGAAGCAGACACCCTGCTGAGCAGGGAAACCAATGTGGGGCTCGATCCCAGGACCCTGAGATCATGACCTGAGCCAAAGGCAGCCGCTTAATGGACTGAGCCACCGAGGGGTCCCCCAGAGGCAACTTTCTATGAATACATCAGTTTATCTCTTCATTAGGTGGACATTTAGGCTGGTTTTTTTTTTTTTTTGTTATTATGAACATTTATGCCCAAATCTTTTTGTGAGAATGAGGCTCAAAAATCTGTGTTTTTAATGAGTAATGTCAGGTGATGCTTAGGCACACTCGAGTTTGATTATCTGTCTGTTAGAATGAATCCTGACTTTGTGCTGAGGTGGCTGAAGGAGATCTAGCGCCACATGCTGGGTCTGACTCTGTAGCCATATATATATATATATATATATATATATATGTATGTATTTCTTAATATATATATATTTTAAGATTTTACTTATTTATTTGAGAGAGAGAGGGAGCACAAGAGACCACAAGCAGGGGAGAGGGAGAAGCAGAAGCAGACTCCCCACTGAGCAGGGAGCCTGAAGCGGGGCTTGATCCCAGGATGATGGGATCATGACTTGAGCTGAGGGCAGATACTTAACCAGCTGAACTGCCCAGGTGCCCTCCATAGCCATATTTTGATGTGGACCTGGATTCCAATTTAACTAATTTTGAGTTTGTGTCTGAAATCGAGAGTCTACCTTGAGACCAGAATGTGGGAGTTGGGTGCTGGATTTGACTCAGAGTTTCTTGGTAATCAAGATGAAAAGCAATTATGTTCTGGTACAGAATACCCTTTGTTCTGGAAGAAAACAAACCACACTAGAGTCTTGGGAGAAGCAAAGCAGTTCCCTTCCCTTAACTCTAAAGGAATTTTCTCGCAGGCAGATGTGGTAGACGAAGTCTCAGGAAGATCCCCGTGTAAAGGCAGTCATGGGTGATCACTGAAGTAAATAATAATTTGCAAAACCTACAGCTTTTAGGTCAGACCTGAATTTGAGTTGTAACTTTTATTCCTTTTATCAGTTGGGTAATCCTTCCTGAACCGGTACCATTTTTTATTTTAAGAAAATTGTGTAAGTAATCAATTTCCATTGTAAGTGGTTCCAGGAATGTATAAGTATAGAAAGAAATAGAAAATTCTCCTCTTACCTCCTTTATCCTCCTTTACTTCCCCAGCCTACTCCCCTTGCCCAAGGCAATCACCATTGACAACTGAGGTGTGCCCTTTACCGCCTTTTAAAAAAAATTAAATTAAATTAAATTAATTTATTTGACAGAGAGAGAGAGAGAGATCACAAGTAGGCAGAGAGGCAGGCAGAGAGAGAGAGAGGGGGAACAGGCTCCCTGCCGAGCAGACAGCCCGATGCGGGGCTCGATTCCAGGACCCCGAGATCATGACCTGAGCGGAAGGCAGAGGCTTTAACCCACTGAGCCACCCAGGCGCCCCCTCTTTACCGCCTTTCATAAACCGTTTATTTCACATAACTGCATTATTCTGCAAACTGCTCCTTTTGCTGAACAATGTCTCTTGAAGGTCAGTGTGGGTCTACCTCATTCATTTTTAAGATTGCTTAATATTCCACAATATGGATATATCCTAATTTATTTAACTACTTCCCTTTTGATGACTCGTAGAGTTGCCTTTCTTCCCTTCTTCCCTCTCTTCCTCCCTGGCTTTCCTTCTTCCTTGTCCTTCTTTCCTTCCTTCCATCCCTCCCTCCCTCCCTTCTCCTTTGCTAATATAAACATTGCTGTATCAAGCAGCAACCATTTCTTTAGAAGGGATTCTAAAGGAGAGTTAACTGGGTCAGATGATATGTATATTTTAAATTTTGATTGATACTATTCAATTGCCCTCCCAAGCAGCTTCACTAAATTATACTTGGAGCAAGTTATTTAATTTCTGGCTCCTTTCTTTCCTCCACTACAGAAATTAAATACAGTAAAACCTACTACATGGGATGGGCAAGGTGATTAAATGAGAAAATCAGTGTAAAAACAGAGTTTGAAGTGTTGCTGGTTATCATCTACAGGTTTTAGAATCAGGTAGAAAAATTTTTTTTCTGTAACTTTAAGTGTTAGCATTTGTGGAGACTGGGGATGGTCACAACTCTTCTTGTGCGAGGTCTTCAGATTTGGTAAATTACAATTATTTAAATAATGAAAATATTTAAGTTGTTGTTCAGTTTCATTATTTAAATGAATTTACATTAATTAAATAATTTACAATTATTTTAAAAGTTATCCAAAATATGGTGGTGTGATTTTAATTGTTATGCTAAAGCATCACTTAGCAACCCTGCCTTAGGATCATTGGACTCTCAGCAAATGTGACTTAACTTACTGTTTACTAACGAATAGGGCCCAAACATTTTATGACAAAAGTTGGAAATTAATATGTAAGAAATGACTAAGAGAAGAGTCATTTTTGTCCAAGAGCAATGCAAGTGATTTCTATTTGTTATTGAAATTAACCAAGAAGATGACAGTTTACTGCCTTGTGGGATATTGATGAATTTTATATCTAATTCAATAGTTTTATCTAGTTTTCTTTTTCTTCTCTCTCTCTTTTCTTTTGGAGAGGAAAAGAGGCAAGTGGAGGAGGAGCAGAGGGAGAGAGAGACAGAGACAGAGAATCTTAAGTGGGCTCCATGTCCCCTCAGAGCCAACTCAGGGCTCCCATCTCATGACCTTGAGGTCATAACCTGAGCCAAAATCAAGAATCAGACATTTAACTGACTGAGCCAGCTGGGTACCCCAATTAGTCTTCTTTAATAGACTATATGTACATCCATTTCTTGTGTCTGTCTTGGAATCATTCTGTGGCTTCCGTCATGAATGAGCTAAATGAAACTTTGACATATGCTTCCTGTCTATGTTTTTTGGCATTTTAAGAATTATACTTTTGACAGTACTCAAGATCCCGCCATACTACTACCGTCACTCTTGGAAGGTGGGTCGCAACTTTTGGTCTTCCACCCCTACGTCCTCTTTTGAGTCATCTCCAAATTCTCCGTGGCTCTGGGGAGCGATGACACAATGCTCAAGTAAGGACAGAGGTTCCCCTCCCGCGGGTTCCCCTGCGTCACTGCTCCCACCCCCAGCTTCAATGTCACCTCCTTTCTAAACCGCCCATTATCCTTCTCTCTTATCTTCCGTTCCACAACTTCCCCTTGTGCTGTATTCACCAACTGTACTGAAATTGCTTATTTACTTGCCTTTCTCAGGGCCTTCCGTGGGAGCATAGGCTATATTTTGTTTAACTTTTTATCCCCAGCTTTCAGCATGGGGTCCAGCTGTTAGTTACTCAACCAATATTTTAATGAGTGAATCATGGAATGACAATTACCCCAGTCTTTGTATTTCAAGGGTGTTACTGCTTCGTTACATGTAATTTATTGTTCTAACAGCAGTGATGCCAATCTTTAGCTTGTGTATATCTGGTAGTTCTTCCTTTGTGGGTTGTGGTGCCTAACAGAGTCCCTACTCTTTTCAGAGCACAGCTCCTTTAAGACCAGTGGAAGCCAGTTTGAAGAGGAAGAAGTCCAATCAGACACGAAACAGAATGCATGGCTGTGCCGATTTAGCCATACCTATTTCGTGTATTTCTTAGCGTCTTCTAACTTGCCTGTTCGTCTGTCCCTGCCTGGTTTGTTCTTAGATTTGCCCCCAAGATGCTGATCTTAGCTTGTCCTAGTTTGAACTTGGTGTCTCTGCTTATTGACTCACGCTCTGATCTCCACCCATCCCCAATTCTGCTTTTCTACTCTTTGGCGTCTCCAAGCACCTGACCTCAGCTCAGCCTGTCTTTGGCCTTGTTTCTCCTGCCCGACACCAACAACTGGAAGGAGCCCTGCCCTTCTGTGAGGCGAGACACAGGGCTGAGTGTGGCTTACCTGAAATGAAGCTTGCATTATGAGAGGGAACAAACAGGCACACAGTGTTTTAGAAAGGCTCATGTGAACTGAGAATCGGCATTGTTTTCACAATACCTTTTTTCTGTTTCTGCTTTTGGTATGAAATACGTGTTTTGCCAATATGGAATGGAATATTCCAGAAGTAAGGGGGAAAAAAAAACCAAAAAACAAAACGAACAAACCCCAAACCCTGGTTGCATGTCAGTCATTAGAGTAAAACTGCTTTCATTTTAGTTTCTTTTCTAACTTCCTGCACAAAGGAGAGAAAACTTTACGGTTTGGAAAAAAATTTAGACTTAGCCTGTTGAACTGGTCCTATGGAACTTTATTCTGTTAACTTGAGAAATGACTCTGTAATATTTTAACAAACACTTCAGAAGAATGTGTTCAGAAATTACAGCAACTCTGGCTTTGGACAGTTGGAAAATAGCCATTTTTAAACCGTTAAAGTGAATTTGTAGCTTCTTATTCACATGGTGTTTAGCCCAGTTTGGTTCTTAAAAAGGAAGCCTCCAGAAGATGCATTTTGCAGCATGAAGTCTGCTAATGAGACAGGAAAGCCTCCTTAAGCTTGTTTACAACTTTTCAAAGGGGCTCTTTTCAAATGTCTGGGTTCTGTTCTTGTTTTTTGTCTCCAGGTGAAAAATTAGAGGAACTGTCACACCAGACCCGCTGGTCACCCTCACGCCATGGGATCCAGACCAGAAGGCGGCTCACCCACTGGAGTGCATGTGATCTGCGTGTGACAGGCTGGACAGGTTGGTGGCATTTAGGCGCTGATGGCACCAGCGCTGGCAAGGAGCCCTACCCAAAGGACCACGAAAAAGGAACAGGTTTCAGACAGGCAGTTTTACTGTGTCCCAGTGGTTATTTTTGCCAACGTCAGCCAATTCTTTCTTTACCCCTGAGCGAAAGAGACACATAATCATTATTAAAATGTTCTGAATATATAGGTCACTCTGTTTCTTCTAGTTATCTTTGATCTGAAGTGTATTGATTTCTCTCTCTCCACCCATCCAACTCAATTTACGTTTAGATAAAGCTTTCAGATTAATTGCATCCTGAAAAAAAAAAAAGATTTAGGGAGATGAATGCTGTTAAAAAAACCTGTTGCCTTTTTCCCTATCACTGGGAAGACTGAGATGACCGGTTTTCATAAAAAGCCTTTAAAAGGTTTTTCATTCAAGCCACTCCCAGTTGTGATATGTTCCATAAACCCTCATAGGTAGTGCCCTGCTGTGAATATTTCATTTTATGTGGTTTTTATTTAAAATTTCTCAATCTCTTTTACTAGAATTGAAAGGAATCTGGGGAGAGTGTTTCGGTCATCCTTTTCATTGATTTTTTTTCCCCTTCTCCCGTGTGGCTGGTTTTTCACTGCAACACCCTCTGTCAATAAATCAACAGCTCCACAGGAGTAGTAAGAACCAGAAAGATTGGTGTTACCCCAAGAGTGAGCTTGCTTGTCAAGGGACACAGCTTTTGGAGATGCAAACCTTCTAATGCAGATAAGCAACTCTATAGGCTTTGGGAAGGAATGCGTTTTGAAAATAGGGGGACCTAGAGGCAGGGCCAAAATTACAAAATATTGAGGTGTGACTCTTTAAACCTTTTTCTTGCATCTGCAAATTTATTTCACTTATTATTTTAAAGATAGCGTCTTCCTAGAGTAAACACTAATATATTATAACTCCAAAGTTTGTTAAGAGGGTAGATCTTGTGAAATGCTCCTACCACAATAAAATCAAGTTAAAAAAGTCTTAAACTTTTTTTTTTTATCAAGTTGTTTTCCCTTTTATTAACTATTGGCACTAGTCTGAATACTGTTGACAAACAATATTGAAATAACCTTGTTTCTAATAATTTTACCCTAAGGTGAGAATATTCATAAAATAAGTTCATAGAAGAGGCACCTTACTGGTTCAGTTGGAGGTTTCAGATTAATTGCATCCTGTGACTCTTGATCTCGGGGTTGTGAGTTCGAGCCCCACATTGGGCATAAAGATTACTTAAAATCTTAAACAACAACAACAACAACAACAGTTCCTAAAAGTAGAACTTCTGGAAAAAAATGTACCTGCATTTATAATTTTGACAGAGATCATCAAATTACCCCCTGTTGGGGTTTTACCAATTTACACTTGTTCCTACAACGTACAAGAGTATCTGTTTACTGGTGGCCTTGGCAACAGAGTGTGTTGGGTTTTGCCAAACTGATTGGTAGGACTGATGTTTCAGTGTAGTTTTAACTGACATTTGTACATTAGGACTGAGGTCGAAAATCTGTTATATGTCTTAAAACCATTTGCATTTTGTTTTTTCTACATGGTCTATTCTTATTTTTTGTCAATTCTTTTATTGGGTTGTCAATTTTTTTGGGGGGGTTGTTGATTTTTAAAAAAATTAATTTGTAGCACCTGTTTATATATTCGTGAACTTAGTCTTGGTCTGTGATATAGTAGAAAGTGGTTTTTCCTCAATTTGTTTGTTTTGATTTTGTTTTTTTTATGCTAAAATGTTTATGTTTTATAAAGATGAATATATAAGTATTTTATTTTATGATGTCTGGATTTTGTATCACAGTTAGAAAGGTCTTCCCCAATCCAAAGTAATAAAAAAAAAGCTAAGTTTTCTTCTACTACTTTTATAGTTTTCTCTCTCCCCATTTGTCTTTCTTCCTACCTTCCCTTCCTCCTCCCTTCTTTTCTTCCTTTTTTCCCTTTTCTTCTTGGTTTTCTTTCTACTTTTCAATCTTTGATCTTTTTAGGTTGGGGTTTGTTTTAGTTTTTAAAAAATGTAATTGGCATTTTTTATTGTTTAATCAACAGTTTTAGGTTGGATTGTTTTTGTTCTATTCCCCGTTCTAAAGCTGGAGTGAGCATCATAATATACTGCCAAACAGAGCTCCAGAAATGAGTTAAATCCAGACTGGATGTGTAGCCAAGCTGGGAACCGGAATCACAGGGCGAAGCTTGGAGATCACTACTAGAGAAATACAGGAAAACACTCAGTCTAATCACTGGAGGGAGGACAAAACTGGGAGACGTATCAGTCTAGCGAAGCAGCTGCAAAAGGGGTAAGGGGAGCAGGTGTAAGGTGAAGGCCAAGGAGAGTGATGCAGAACCGAATTTGTGAATGCCGAGTTTGTTCAAAAGCCTAGTGCCTGTTACAAGCTCAATGATGCTTTCAGTGAGTCACCCGGGGCTGGATGATGGGCTAATGCCGAGTTCGAAATAACTGGAGAAAGGCTGGATGCGCGCAATTCAGGAGGTGCTTGGAGCACACCAGACCCAGAGAAACACCTAGTGTCATGGCCAATGGCTTAAGTAGTGTCAGGAATACACGCAAGGCTCCAGGGAGCGAAATCAGGCGGAGGGAAAACTGCAGGTTAACCAAGGAGGGCAGTAGGTCAAAGAGAGAGGGCCGTCGGGAGCCCTGGGGCAGGTTCACGTGAGGCAAGGCGAGGCGTCTAAGCCGGTGAGCAGCGAGCGACCCGGCCACCGCCCGCACAACCGTGGTGGGGGTGCGCAGGAGGAGACCCGGCAGCTCCGGCCGGAAGTTACGTCGGCGCTGAGTGACTCCGCCCCGGAAGTCCCGCCGGACGTGCTCTGCGCGGGTGGAAGCCCATCGTCCTGCACTGGCGGGAGCGGGGATTTCGCCGGGCGCAGAGTGGCCGCAGTGTGTGGGTGCAGGGGGCGGCCGGCCGGGCCGCTGCTGACCCGGGACGGATTCCCTGCTCTGTCCTGCAGCGTCTGTTTCCATGCAGGGATGTTCCGGGGCCCAGGGACTTCGCTTTCTCCCTGACAGCCAGTGACAGGTCCCAGGAACGCCTCTCTCTCTTCTTGAGAGCTGTCAGGGGTCTTCATCCGGGGCAGCAGTACCCCAAGCTGATTCCATTTAGCATAGGGTTTGGGCAGATTCTTGGATTTGTTCACTTATTGCATTTTTATCCCGGAAAATCTCAAACCTACAGAGAAGTTTCAGGAATAGCACGACAAGCTCCTTTAGGCCCACCCACAGACATTTAGTGAGAAGGCGTCCCGGACAAAGAGCTCTTGCAACGTGGTCATGGGGGGGCGGGGGACCAGACGTGCTGAAATCCAGGAGTCTGGGAAATCATTAATGGCAGACTTCTGAGAAACGAGAGCTTTCCCTGGGCTCCGGGGACAGGCTAGGAGTTGCCGTGTCAGGCTGTGGGATGTAGCTTTAGAGGACACAGGTGACTCAGGAAGGGGTTTGGGGAGCCAGGTGTCCCCGCCTCCCGAGGCTCTAGGAAATGGGGTGGATACAGGCTCTCAAGCCCGTTGGATGGAAGGAGTAGACTTCGAAGGCCTCTCAGGTCCTGGGGGCCCCAGAGAGCATAGATCTTTTCAACCAAAGTTGGTTTTCAGAGCTCCCATAAGCATCTATTAAGAGAGAATGCAGTCGCAGGCAGGAATAGGGGGCTCTCGGTGTTCCCAGCAATGGTCCCTTGTCAGCCCCACCGTCCCTCCCTTTTCAGAAGGTGACTTGGTCTCCTGCTCCTCAAAGAAAACAGATGCGGGTAGAGAACTCTCAATAGCTTGGCATTTCTGCACAGTTAAAATGAAAGAAGTGTTGGGCGCCTGGGTGGCTCAGTGGGTTAAAGCCTCTGCCTTCGGCTCAGGTCAGATCCCAGGGTCCTGGGATCAAGCCCCACATCGGGGCTCTCTGCTCAGCAGGGAGCCTGCTTCCTCCTCTCTCTCTGCCTGCCTCTCTGCCTACTTGTGATTTCTCTGTGTCAAATAAATAAATAAAAAATCTTTAAAAAAAATGAAAGAAGTGTTGCCCTTTCCTAAGGCTCTAGTCCCATCCTCAGAGGAATCCGACACCTCGATCTCAGCCTTTCAGCCTCCAGGACTGTGAAAAAATGAATTCCTGTTGTTTTAGCCCACTGTCTGTGGTACTTCATCATGGCCACCCAAGCACCCTGAAATAATTTTATTATGACAGAGTAAAGCTGTGGCCAAGCTTCTCCATTTCCAGTGGATAGATGTTTCCTCTCTTTATACTCAATATGATGGCTCCCAAATGGTTTTGGAGTGACAATGGAGACACCTAATGAGACATCTAATTTATCTAGGGTCAGAGACCAGTTATAGGATGGTCCCAGTCTTCTCATAAGGATATTTATGAGAAAGAGCCCGAAGGCCACATCAGTGGATAGTGACCACAGGTCAGTTCAAAGGGGAGAACACAAGCTACATGATGAATTAGACAGTGTGGGGGATGAGGTGTAAGCTGGAGGCCCTTGTGTGACAATTCGAGGCCTAGGAATGGGCAGTGCAGGCCAGAGTTCATGCCAGCATCCTTTTCCACGGGTGCTCTCTCACCTGGCTGACAGCCGGACCTCAGAGGACAGGTCCCTGTCTGTCCTTTTTTTTTTTTTTTTTTTAACAGATTTTGTTTATTTATTTGACAGAGAGGGAGAGAGACAGCAAGAGAGGAAACACAAACAGAGGGAGAGGGAGAAGCAGGCTTCCCGCTGAGCAGGGGGCCTGATGAGGGGCTTGATCCCAGAACCCTGGGATCATGACCTGAGCTGAAGGCAGATGCTTAACAACTGAGCCACCCAGGTGCCCCAAGTCCATTCCAGTTCTAACCACAATTGAGTGATTCTCTTTTCCAGCTGGACACGTGTCTAATTCAACACCAAGAAACATAATGATGGGGCACCTGGATGGCTCAGTGGGTTAATCCTCTGCCTTTGGCTCAGGTCATGATCTCAGGGTCCTGGGACCCATCCCTGCATTGGGCTCTCTGCTCAGTGTGGAGCCTGCTTCCCCTTCTCTCTCCACCTGCCTCTCTGCCGACTTATGATCTCTCTCTCTCTGTCAAATAAATAAATAAAGTCTTTAAAAAAAACCCAAAACGTAATGAGGAGTTTATTTCTGAGTCAGTGTGCTCCCAAGAGCAGAAGGAGAGTTGGGGAGAGGGCATATTAATTCAGTGTTTTTGAAGAAATGCGCCATCAAGACTGTGCTGAAGCAAAAATGAAAATAGTTCTTAGTGGGATGGGATTGTGGGTAAGCGTCACGATCATTCTTTTGCATTTTGGTTTAATCTCATTATACTCTATTTTCAACGAACTACTTTTAGACGGTACGCTGGGCTGCCACACCGAGAGCTAGGTTTTGGGTTCCGACTCTGTACCCACAGACGTTCAGATTGTTGTTGCCAGGGCGACTTGCGACCTTCCTGCTACCTCCTTCTTCCTCCCACTTTTACTTAATTAAAAAAAGGTAATTTATGCTTTGCTTTGGTGATAGTCCTGTGACATAAAAACAACTATTTTTTACAAAGATTTATTTATTTATTTATTTGACAGAGGGAGACACAGCAAGAGAGGGAACGTAAGTTGGGGAGAGGGTGATGGAGAAGCAGGCTTCAGACTGAGCAGAGAGCCCGATGTAGGGCTCGGTTCCAGGACCCTGGGACCATGACCCCAACTGAAGGCAGACACTTAACGACTGAGCCACCAGGTGCTTCTGTGACAGGCTTATCTTATGTAGCGTAGCATGTTTTCAGGGTTTGTCTGTGTTGTAGTGTGTATTTGCGGCTCATTCCTTTTTTATGGCTGTGTAATATTCCATTGTGCGGCTAGACTTCATTTAGTTAATCATTTGTCTGATGATGGACATTTGGGTTGTTTTGCCCTTTGGCTCTTGTGAAGAGTGCTGCCGTGACCACGTGCGCAGAAGTATTTAGGCCCCCAATTTCAGTCTTTCAGGTATGCACCTTATAGTTGAATTGTTGGATCTTACAGCAACTCTGTGTATTTACTTAATTTTTAAATTTTTGAATGCTTTTTCACTTTTCCTTTTTCACTGAAGAGGTAATACACATGCATTAGGAACTCAAACAGAACAAAAAGGGGTTACGGGAAAAGGCAGACTCTCTCCCACTCTGACCCCCAGCCTTTCTCCTTAGAACAATTTCTGGCTCCCAAGGGTTAACAGCTTCCTATGTATCCATCCAGGCAATTTCTATATGCATACAAATTATATCTCCTTCCCTGTCTTACATAAATGGGAGCAATGAGCTTCTCCATTGCCCAAACTGCTCTCCTTTTGGGTACAGTTTTGCCCATGGGTGGTCTGTAGCCAGAACTGGTGGACCCACAAACATGGGGACGCTGCTGGTGCTGGGTCTGTCTCTTCTCCCATCTCTCCCTTCATCTGTTGCTGGGTCCGGGCTGGATGACGCCTGCTTAGCTGGTCTGCATAGCCCCACCCGGATCAGATTATCAGCTCTCCTGGTCCTCCATGCAGCCCTCTGGGCGTGCAGCGGCAGGCCCGGGAGTATGTAATTATGCTGTGGAACACCAGGACCCAAGCAGCACTATATTCATTTATAAGTCACTGAACACACTGTTCTGGTTTGACCTACTTTGTAGCTGAAGGGCTACCAAGTAAATGAGAGAGGTGGTTTGCAGTTCGAAAAGCTGCTTTTCCCAAAGAGTCTCAAAGACTCTTTTTGTCAAAACATCTTTGTCAAAACGGCTATAAGCTTGTTAACTCTTTGAGGGCAGGACTGCATTTTACGCATGTGTGTGAAATCCACATCTCCTGGACGATCCCTTGAGGTCTAGCAGGTGATCAGCATACGTCTGTCGTAGGCCTGAAATGAGTTTTACTTTGAATACGAAGAAACCTCTTGAGGACATATTTAGATTTAAGATATCAAGGAAAAGGTTCCTGTAGACGAACACCAATGAACAACGGTGGGATAGATCAGGTGGGGAATACAGAGCAGCACGGTTAAAGCCCTCAGGTTAATGTTGGGACATCTTTATTCTCGAAAAATGGTCAAAGTCACATGTTACAATGGGACATGAGTTGGGTGGGAGAAACAGGCAGGCTAGAGCCTGTAGATCATGTTCATCTACAGATTCAAAACTGAATTAATTTCCTCCCTGCTGAAAACCGGTCACGTACCTTTATTTTCCTCCTTGGCTAAGGGTATCAACAACTTCACACTCTGAGAAACCAGGAATCTTGGAGATCTAGAGTCTTCTGCTCTCACCCATATCCAGTTGGTCACCAAGTCACTCCTGCCGAGTATCTTCAAGGTCCTTAAACTTACCTAGCAATGGCCCCGGCCTTGGTTTATGATAATACAATTTTTTCCTTTTCTTTAGGCTATGGACAAATTTCTGGAGAAGTCTCTTCCTGCCTCTTGTCTTGCTGTCTTCTCACTTAGACTGTCTTAAAACTCTGATAAAACTAAATCCCCCGACCTTACACTATTTCCCGGCTTTCAACATGGCAGGATGGGTGCAGAGCGTGCTTCAATGGACAGACGTAGACATACCAGATGTGACAAATCATACGAGGTAAAGGACAATATGGTTCAGGTGTAAACTCCAGGGTTCCATCCCTGGGGACCCAGTTGGCAGATAGCCCTCAGGGAAAAGTGTCTGTGCTGGTCCTGTGGGATCTTTCTGTCCCTTACAGCCTGGTTTCTCACCAGTCGGTGGCACTCTCCTGGGCTGTGCACACTCAGCACTCCGATATCTGTGGGTCCACAAGGATCTAGGACCCATAATGGAAGAGAACTCTCAGCGTCTCTGCTACTGTTCACAGTCAAACCTCAGCTGACCAACTTTTCAGTCACTGTTCTTTCCATCACTCCAGCTAGGACCCTTCCTTCTCGCACATGCCAGATGCATCTGGAGGCGTGACTTTTTGGTTTTGCAGAATTCTTACTCCTGCTGCCAGCTCTGGGAACACGTGAAGCCTCACCCGGGCTTCTGGACCTTACATGCTTCATGCCCACTTTCCTACACGTGGGTTACGAGGATTTAGGTCACCTCGGACTGATTTACCTTTTCTCCAGAACATCATGAGCGCAGTTTGAAACAACATGGCTACCGGCTACCATTAGAATCAGACAAAATCAACTGCACTTAGGTCATCTAAATGTTTGTTAATATGTAGCCCATTTGATCTGCTTAGAGCTTTAGAATTTTCCATAAAAAGATTTCATGGAACTTTCTCATCTGGAAGATGTAGAGTGATGTAGGCAACAATAATTTTAGGGCAATCTTGCTGTTTTATTACCACCGCCAATGCTTACGATTTTTAGGTTAAGGTTGATGATATGAATGCACAAGTTGATAGATTATTATTATTATTTATTTATTTTTTGAGTTGGGAGTTCCCCAGAGATGCTCTAGTTGGAGGCTCTCATTTGATGGAGCCAGATATCTGTGCTGAGTGATTTCTCCAAGGCCATGTAACTGTTGAGGTCCTTGGCCTCCCATAGTGTCCTCTTCCTACCACGCAAAGCTAGCTCAGGAATGCTGTTTGCATAAACCATTTTAGATACACAATCTCGGTTACTGAACTCCTCTTTTGTTAAAGTTGCCATAAGTTCTCTTAATAACAGTAGTGATCATGAATGTAAAGAAGAGGGGTGGGGTGTTAATGAGACGTCCTGGGAGGTTGGTAAAAGTGTTTTTATCCTAACATAAAACACTGGCAAAAAAGCTTGTGATCCATTCTGTTTCATGCTAGATCTTTGGAGAATTCGGAAACATCAGGCAGGCTAGAAAGAAGCAAGCCCTCCATGTCTTTTAATTTTTTGGGAAGTTTCAGAGGATCGCTGAGATTTTCTTAAGCTTGTAAGTTCCAACGCCCTTCAAAATTTTTGTTTAGGGATGCATGGGTGGCTCAGTCGGTTAAGCATCTGCTTTTGGCTCAGATCATGATCCCAGGGTCCTGGGATCGAGCCCCACATTGGGCTCCCTGCTCAGCAAGGAGACTGCTTCTCCCTTTCCCTCTGCCTGCTGCTCCCCCTGCTTGTGTTTTCTCTCCCTCTGACAAATAAATAAATGAATAAATAAATAAAAAAAATATTTTTTTTAAAAAAGAAATTTTGTTTAAGTGTGAATCATCTGCTCTCCTCCCAGGTTGCCAGGAGACAATTAGAAGAGGCAGATAATTGGAGGACAGAATTGAGTATATTCACAGAAATGTGCAAGCACCATCCCAGTCAATTTTTGAACTTTTCATCGCCCACTAAAAAGAAAGCCTATAGCCATTAGCAGTCACTCCCTATTGACCCCCAAACCTCCCTAGGCAACCACTAATCTACTTTCTAGCTCTATGGATTAGCCTCTTCTGGACATTCCATATAAATGGAATCCCAAGTTATGTGGTCTTTTGTGATTGAATCCTTTTGCTCAACCTGTCTTCAAGGTTCATCCATGTTGCTCTGTGTATCAGTCCTACATTCCTTTCTATGCCCAATAATAGTCCATTGTACTGACGGACCATGTTTTGTGTATCCATTCATCAGCTGGTGGACATTTGGGTCATTTCTACTTTTTGGCTATTGTGAATAATGCTTCTATGAGCATCTGTGAACAAGCTTTTGTGAGGACACATATTTTCATTCCCCTTGGATATACACCAATAAGTGGGATTGCTGGGTTGTATGTTAAGTATGTTTACATTTTTGCAGAAGTGTCCAACGGCTGACACCATTTTGGATTCTTACCAGCAGGGCACGAGGGCTCCGGTTTCTCCACATCCTCCCTAACACTTGTTATCTTTTTATTATCACTATCTTAGTGGGTATGAAGTGGTATCTCATTATGACTGATTTGCATATTCCAAAGACTAATGATGTTGAGCATATTTTCATGTACTTATTAGCCATTTGTGTATCTCTTTTGGAGAAATGTCTCCTCCTATCCTTTTCCTGTTTTTTTTTTTTTTTAAAGATTTTATTTAATTGAGAGAGAAATGGGGGAGGGCGGAAGAGCACAGAAGGAGAGGGAGAGGGAGAAGCAGACCCCCCGCTGAGCAGAGAGCCGGTTGCTGGACTCCATCCCAGGACCCTGGGATCATGACCCCTGAGATCATGACCCCAGCTGAAGGCAGACACTGAACTGACTGAGCCACCCAGGAGCCCTCCTTTCCCCATTTAAAAAATGGGTTATTTATCCTTTCTTATCGAGTTGTAAGAATTCTTCATATATTCTGGATACAAGTTCCTTATCAGATATATAATTTGCAAATATTTTTCTCAAATTCTGTGGGGTCTTGCTCAAACCTTTTATAGGACAAGAGATTTCAATTTTGATGACATCTAATTTTTAATCTATTTTTTCTTTTGTCTCTTGTGCATTTCCAACATTTTGGAAGATATATCTAGTTCCTCAGGGTAGAAGTAAAAGACTTATAGGTCTGCTGGGAAGTTTATTAATATTATTTTTTAAGATTTTATTTAAAAAAAAATTTTTTTTTTCTAAATTTATTCATTTGTCAGAGAGAGAGGGAGCACAGGCAGACAGAATGGCAGGCAGAAGCAGAGGGAGAAGCAGGCTCCCTGCCAAGCAAGGAGCCCGATGTGGGACTCGATCCCAGGATGCTGGGATCATGACCTGAGCCGAAGGCAGCCGCTTAACCAACTGAGCCACCCAGGCGTCCCAAGATTTTATTTTTAAGTAATCTCTATACCCAATGTAGGGCTTGAACTTACAACCCCAAGATCAAGAGTCACGTGTTCCACTGACTGAGTCAGTCAGGCACCCCAGGAAGTTGATTGTTGATGGGGCACTTTGGAGATGAGGAAACAAGACACTTAAAACCAAGACATAAGCAAACAGTAGACAAAGAAGGCTAAAAAAAAAAAAAATCATTGGCTAACTTCAGTTGAGTATCAAGTTCTGTTAATTCACGGTCCTGGCAGGAAGCAGACGCAATATTAAAGAGGGGTCTTGGGGGAGTTTAATGAAAGGACTTTCATATAAAGGTGTTGACAGTGTTAAGGGAAACCAACAAAAGATGACAAACATCCATAGCTGGTAGTGCGGGGAAGTTTCTATCTCAGCTTGGTGAACAGGGAGGGAGCATTTACTGGAAGCTAGTTATTGGGAAGGGCTGCTCATGGGAAGCCATAACTTTTAGTAAAGGAATGTGGCCACAGCCAACCTACAGGATGCCAAGGAGGGAGCTGGAGGGATAATGCCTCCAAGTCTCTTTACTCCCGCTCTAGTCTCCAGGCCAGGCCTTCTTTCAGCTGAACCCCAACTAACAGCCCAAAGCAAGGGGATCTGGTTGATGCAGTTCTTCAAAGCCAGCCATTGGGGCCACAGAACAAGATGGAGAGCAATGGCGGATGGAGAATAACCCGTGTTTTCACGAGAATGGCGAGCTGGAGGTATTGCTCCTTTGCATGGGGGGTGGGAGAGCGATCTACAGGAAGAAAGGATGAATGAAAGAGAGAAAAGACAAGTGAACCTTCAACATGCCTTTTAACTTCCCCCCAACAGCTTCCGTCCCTTCACCTGAGAATACCAGGCCCCTGGACCTGACCTTTGCAGGTAAAATTTCTCTCTCATAAGCCTCAACTCAGACACCACCTTCTCTTTCACATTTTTAAAAAAATTGAATGGCTGTACAAGGTTACTTTAGTTCCAGGTTTACCACATGGTGACTGGGCAGTTCTGTACATGGTGCCATGTTCACCGTAAGTGCAATCCCCACCTGCTACCTTGTAACATTATTACAGTATTATTGATGATGTTCCCTCTGCTGAACTTTTCATCTCCGTGATATATTTTATAACTGGAAGTTTGTACCTCTTAGTCCCCTTTATCTATTTTGTCCCAGCTCCTCTCTGACAACCACCTGTTGGTTCTCTGTATTTAAGAGTCTGTTTTTGTTCATTTATTTTTTAAATTCTACATGTAAGTGAAATCCTGTGATATTTGTCTTTCTTTGACTTATTTAATTTGAATGATCTCATTTGCCATAATACCATAATACCTTCCAGTTCCGTCCACGTTGTCACAAATGGCAAGATTGCATTCTTTTTCATGACTGAGTAATATTCCAGGGATGTGCAGAATGTGTGCATACACATCGCATCTTCTTTATCCATTCATCAATTGATGAACGGGTAACTTTCATATCTTAGTTCTGTAAATAATTTAGATGCCATCTTCTTTTTGCTGCTGTTCCTTACAATTTTCTCAGCAGTGATCTGTTGGAGATTGAACTGTCCACAAAGCGATTCTAACTCGTATTCTTATTTACAAATACATCATATGGTTCTCATTGTTTAACTGCGGCAGAACCACTTTTATTCACCTTTCTGTCTCTGCACGATCTGCACAGAGCCCTCAGCTAATACTGAGTGGATTTAGGATGAGGAATTATCCAGGCTGCTTGGAATCTGCTACTTGGAAGGGTCCTCAATGTCTTTCCATTTTTAAAGTAGCCATTTTTATGCTCCTACTCACTGAAGACTCTGTCTCTAGGTAGGGGAGACAGAGGGTGGCCTAATTGGCATTACTCCCTTCTTCGTCTAACAGAGCCTTGATTTTGTTCAAAGCGTCCTCTATCCCCCCACACGGCCAAATAGCAGAGGGGAAACCTGCCCTGGGCTAGAATAATTTAAGGGAAATGCATTTCCTCTTGCCAGGAACTGGTTTGGGAACGGACAGGTGACCAAGTTCTGGCTACAGAACCTTGAAGAAGCGTTGCTTGTGACATCCAAGAGAGGCCTTCCTCCATCTTTAGAGAGAAGCTCTAGCTGCTAGTGGCAGGAGGAGCAGAACTGGTTTCAAGATGAAGAGGCCAGTGTGGACTGCAAAGCGGGGATTTGCAAAGATCTGGGTCCTTGCTAACATCCCTGAGGGCAACCCGAAGCTTTGTCTCTGAACTTCTCCTTCTGTGAATGAATTTATTTCCTCGTTTGGGAAGATCTTTGAGCTGGGTTTTCTGATCTTCTGTATCCGAAAGCAGGCACGTGCATGGACTTCTTCTCCTCTGGGAGAGTCAAAATATTACCGGGTAGCCCTCTGAATGTTTAGACTCGCTCTGTGCCCAGAAATGTAAGGATGGTTTATACCGGAGAGACCCGATCAAGTCTGAACGTCATTTATCAGCTACTGCAGCTAGTCTCTGGGGGCTGGGGGCTGGGGGCTGCTGTCTATTCATTCTAGGGTCCCGTTTATGTGCAGCCTCTTACTCAGGACATTGGACCTGCTTTTTTTTTTTTTTTTTTTTTTAAATAGGGTCTCCAAAACTTTAAAGATGTTTTCTTTTCCATACATATAAAAAACCCTTTGCTCGTTCAAGGTAAGGAGTGTTAAGCCCTTAAGCCCTGAACCCGGGGTAGATCAACAACAGCACTTGCCAAAGCAAAGGCATGTTTACCTAAGGGGCCTCTTCTACCCAGGACGCCTAGCAGGACCTGCCCTTGTAATAGGCAGGAAATGGAGTGATTTATGTCGTAAATTGACATGCCAACTTCACAGTGAGATTCCTTTTGCTTGTCTTTGCAATCTAGATGGGAAGTCAGACCAGATCTTGTGTCAGTTTAAATCCACGTGGAGTGATTATTGGAGGCATTCAGTAGGCAAGGGGAGAGGGCTGGTTATGGACACGTGTTCTGGTTACTTTATTTATAATTTCCGAGTACCTGTCGTTCTGGGTGGAAGAGCTCCTTTTCCTCCACCTCTCTCCCTCAGTAGGAATGGATAAAGACTTTTCACTGAAGTTTGAGGGGATGGGAGATAACACACCGGAAGTAGAGGCAGGAACTAATGGGCATTTTAGGGGGGGGGGGGGATCTTGGGCTGAAGAATTGAAAAAAAATCATTGATTATTTTTTTAGGAGAGGGGGAGAAGGAAGGGGCTTGGAGCCAGGAAAATGGGAGAGAAACAATGGGTTAAGAAGAGGAAAGAATATAGGAATAGGGCCAGAAGACTGAAGTTCACCAGGGCATGATTAAGAACTATATTCATGCCCGGTTCACTTTTACATGGTCACGGATGGAAGGGTAGTTATGGGTGGTTGCTAAATGGAAATATCCTGCAGGATTTATTTTTTTAAAGGCTGTTCAAAAAGTGAAAAAAATATTTCTCTAAGTTTAATTTATCTGAAGGCTGTGGTGTCCTGGTCAGTTGGACAATGAGTGTTTACTGCTAAAATTGAGCAGGAAGGGTCTGATCTGTTTCAGAAGTCCTACAGTTTCATAGAACTGTTTTCTCATGCATTTCCCCCCCCCCTTTTTTTTTCTGAGAGGGAGAGGGAGAGGGGTGGGGGTGGAGTAGAGGAAGAGGGACAGAGAGAACCTTTAAACAGTCTCCACGCCCAGTATGGAGCCCAACTTAGGGCGCGACCCCACGATCCTGAGATCATGACCTGAACCGAAATCAAGAGTTGGTTTCTTGATTAAGAAAGCCACCCAGGTGCCCCTCTCTGCTGCTTTTTACCAATAAATACACCTTTTTGAGAATCTGATCATTTCTTCCAGATACAGTTTTCCTGTCTGCTACATAGTTCCTTTATTTTCGTAGAACCTAGAATAGTGTTTCTTAATGTGGCCTGTGGGACATCCACCGACATTAGAGTCACCTGAGAGGCTTCTTAAAAAGCACATGTCATGAGGCTCCATACCAGCCTGAATGACCCAGAATGTCAGGGGGTAGGCTACTTTTTAACCAGCACCCCCAGAAAATTTTCACAAATTCTAATCTTGAGAAACACTGGTATAGATTTTAAGTTTCTTCAAACAGGACCCCTCTAATTTATTTTTGTTTCTTTCTAATGCGTAGCACACAGAAGATGTTGGAGAAATGGTTTTCGGAGGCACAGATCTAAGAAAAGAGGCCAACAACTTGGCTTCGAAGCCCCTTCCTGCACTGTCCCTGCCTATCTCCAGAGTAAACCTTAGCTGCCTGTTCATAACCTCCTGTCTCTTGGGGTCTGCAGTGGTGCAGTGGGTACAGTAATAAGAAAATCCCACAGCAGGGGCTCGTCTAAATGATTGGTGCAGAACAAGTGAGGCTGGCTTCCTGCCCTGACACGCCTGCTTCACCAGCCATCTTGGTCCTCTGATGAGTCGCCCAGGACCATCTCTGCTTAAGTTTTCCAGTGTCATTGAGGTCCAGCCTGGAGACAGGATACACACGGGTTATTTGAACATGAAGAATTTCACATAAAAATGTGTTAATCATAAAAGGGTAAAGAGAGAACTCTAAGGCATCATATGGCAGCTCCTAGAGTTGATGGAACAAGAATGAAGGGGAAACGTAGAACTTCAGGGCTGGGGCCCAACGCGGGGCTAAATGTCACCATGCTGAGATCACGACCTGAGCCGAAATCAGGAGCTGGTCACTTAACCGACTGAGCCACCCAGGTGCCCCTCTTTTGGGTACTTTCATCTCACTTTTCTGCTTTGAATACCCTAAAATTTAGTCCTCTTTTAGGAGTGGATTTTTCTTCACTTTTTTTCGGAGTTTAATTTTTTCCACTCACCTTCTTTGTCTCTCTCTCCAGAGTTTCTCACTCACTGTGTTCTGTCACAGTTGCCACTACTTATTTAGTTATATTTAATTTATGAATTGCATTACCATTTTTTGTTTCCTTTTTTTTTTTTAAATTTTTTATTGGTTGATAAATGTGGATTCACACTATGTTCTCGTGGAAGCTTTGCATGGAGTTTGCCTATGTCTGTTCATGTTAAGTGTCTTGAGTTTTTCTTCTTCTTCTCTTTCTTTAGAGAATTATTTTTAAGTAATCTCTATGCCCCACATGAGGCTTGAACCCACAACCTCAAGATCAAGAGTCACATGCTCCACTGACTGAGCCAGCCAGGTGCCTCTTGGGGTTAACGTGATCTGCAGTAGCATATGTGTCCACGGCGTGAGTGAGGGGTTGAGTAGCTTAGTAGGTCCTTAGCCCAGGCAGACTCTGTTAGAGCAGCAAAGCTCAGGCTCTTCAAGAAAGGACTCCTGGATTTTGGTGCTGGGAAAGGTCAGCGTATCTATCTTCAATGGGAGAACTCCTTTGTTTCTGCTGGACCTTTAATTTCCACTGATTGTTTTCTTTTTTTCCACTGTTTAAGAGACGCCTCTTCCAAGTCCTCCTTGAAGAAGCTAAATACTTCTAGGAATTTTCTAGGTCCTGTGATAAGCTCTAAAGAAAGCTGAACTATATTTCAAAGGATCAATAGGCAACAGAATGTTTTCTAACCGCATTGCAGTGAAATGGAAAAGGAGTAACAAATGGATTGATTAAAGAGGCTCACCCACTTGGAAAACAAGTAACACGTTCCTGGAGAATCATGGGTTTTTATGCAAGCATAAAAAGTAAGAAATATGTAGATTTAGGCTATGATGAAAACATGACAAGTCATAGTTTATGGGAAACTGCCAAAGTAGGATTTAGAGGAAGAGTTTTAGCTCAAAATCAGTTGATCAGGCAACATGGAAGTTTAAATAAAATAAACCTACAAAGTGATATTTTTAGGCTTTTGGAAGTCAATGCAGTGGAGGAAACAGCAACATGGAGGAGATTAAGAAAACCAAAAGCTGGTCCTTTGAAAAGATTAAGATAGAACTCTGGCAAGAGTGATCAAGAAAACACAAAAGATGAAAATTGATAAGATAAAGAATTAGAGGGGCGCCTGGGTGGCTCAGTGGGTGAAGCCTCTGCCTTCAGCTCAGGTCATGATCTCAGGGTCCTGGGATTGAGCCCCACATCGGGCTCTCTGCTCAGCAGAGAGCCTGCCTCCCTGCTCTCTCTTTCTGCCTGCCTCTCTGCTACTTGTGATCTCTCTATCAAATAAATAAACAAAATATTAAAAAAAAAGATAAAGAATTAGAAAGGGAAGATGAAGGCAGCCATATTAGAGATATTTTTCCTAATAAGTTCTATAAACCGCAGAACACTGAATATTTAAAGACTTTACTAAAAGTAACAAATTCCCACAACTGCCCTCATATCCTGGCAAGAGGGGCCCTTGCCCTGGGCCTGCTTTAGGGGGCCCAACTCTGACCCTTGTCTGGCTCTGCTCCTCCCCAGATGGCCACGGGTACCCAGAGCCAAGAGGATGTGCCCACGGGAGCCTGTCCCTTCTCACTAGACCAAGGAGGAGGGCTGTGGGGTTCTGTGTTGAAGCAGCCATAAGTTTACTTCCAGGTCTAGAGTAGGCCCTTGATGGCACATAGGCCCATTCTCCCAAGGTGGCCAAGGGACAGCTATTTGTGGGAGTGGAGAGGGAGTGTCCATACACATGTATAGGAAGGCTTTGAGGTTCAAGATGGAGGACGGGACGGGGAGAGAGGAGGGATGTGCTGCATGTGGGCCAGGGAACAGCTCCCCCCAGCCACACACACTACAGAGTGAAACTTAAGGACTTCAAGAATTCTAAATTTGAGGGGTGCCTGGGTGGACCAACTCTTGATTTCAGCTCATGATTTCAGGGTCTGGGATTAAGCCCTGCATCAGGCTCTGTGCTCAGTGGGGAGCCTACTTGAAGTTTCTCTCCTTCTTCCTTTCCTTCTGCCTCTCCCCCTGCTCATACACGCATGCCTGCACATGCACGCTCTCTTAAACAAATAAATCTTAAAAAAAAAAAGAGAGAGAGAAATGAATTCTAAATTTGAATCGGACCTTCTAGGTTGCTAGAAAGGGATAAAATGGTCAAGGTCGGGTGACAGGACTTATTTTACAATTTGTTAGCATAACTTACAACTTCAAATATTTAGATGTAGGGTATGTGGAAATTCCATTTGCATTTTTGCCCCAGGCCCTGCAATGGTGGAGGTAGACATATTTTAGTATTTCTGATTTATGGGAAGTCATACTTTGCGGTTAGGTGTTTAGATCTGGGGAGCAGTTTGCCATATTGAAAAGTAGACCACTCACCACCAATAATTCCATTCCTAGATACATTCCCGGGAGTAATGCTATTCCGAGGGCCAATTTGGCCAAAGAAGAGCCCGCAGCAGAACACTGAAAATCACTTTATCACAAAGCACACTGTTTAATGAAGCTTCAATCTGTTTCACCAAAGACTTTCTTGATGGAGGAAGCGAAGCCCTGATGTACTACAAATAGTTCTTGGATCATGTGCTGAGTAGTGCAGTCCTGTAGAAGGTCTTGCCCATGTGCCCAAGAAGTCATGTACCAGAATGTTTATAAGAGTTGTTTGTAATAGCAAAAATCTGGGGGTGACCTCAATGTTCAATAGCAAGAGAGTGGAAAACCAGATGGTGGTATGTTTACAGGATGGACCATAACACAGCAATGAAAAACAATGACTCAGAATCGCGTATTTCAATACGGACGAGTTTTATAAGCCTGGTATTGGTGGGGAGTGGGGAGGAGAAGGAAGACAGTTTGGGAAAGAATACACATATACGTAACACCCCTCATATGAAGTGAAAAACATGCGGAAAATACTGTGTTTTATTCACGAATACATAGGTAAAGTAGTAAATACCAGGGAAGGATTAATGAGAAATTTAAGAAAACAGTTACTTCTTGGGGAGGGAGATTATGAAGCACAAGTCAAATACACTGGATTGTGGGTATAAGGATTCTTGTTTTGTTATTTTAGGTCTTTTTCTCTAAAAGACTTAAAACTACATTTAGAAAATATTTCAATTTTAATTTTGGTTTTACACTTTTTGTAGAACAGATATTTTATTTTCATTCAAGCAATCAGCTCCTTGGTGTTTACCCAAGAGAACTGAAAACTTATGTCCACAGAAAAACCTGCATATGGATCTTTTTTTTTCCTTTGAGATTTTATTTATTTGTCAGAGAGAGAGAGAGAGAGAGCACAAGTAGGGGGAATAGTAGAGGCAGAGGGAGAAGCAGGCTCTCCGCTAAGCTGGGATCCTGATGTGGGGCTTGATCCCAGGACTCTGGGATCATGACCTGAGCTGAAGGCAGACGCCCAGCCAATTGAGCCACCGAGGCATCCCTGCACATGGATCTTTAGAGCAGCTTTTTTCATAATTGCCAAAACTTGGAAGCAACCAAGGTGACTTTCAGTAAGTGAATGGCTAAATTCCTCTGGCATCTCAGCCAATGGAATATTACTCAGTATGGAAAAGAAATGAGCTACAAAAAAAAAAAAAAAAAAAAAAAGAAAGAAAAAGAAATGGGCTACCAAGCCATGAAAAGACATGGAGGAAAAAATAAATGCGGATTACTAAGTGAAATAAGCCAATCTGCAAAGGCCACATGTCGTGTCCTTTCAACAATAGGACACTCTGGAAAAGGCAAAGCTATGGAGGTAGTAAAAAGATCAGTGCTGCCAGGGGTGAGTGCGGTTAGCAGAACACGGGATTTTGGGGGCAACAAGACAATCCTGTACGATACTATAATGCTGGTTATGAGTCACTATACATTTGTCCAAACCCAAGAACGTGTATCAAGCATGAATCCTAATGTAGACTCTGGATTTTGGGTGATTATGATGTATCAGCACAGGGTCGTAGACCTTAACAAATGTCCCACTCCAGAGGGGGATGTTGACAATGGGGGCGGGAGTGGTTTGCACGTGTGGGGACAGGGGAGAATGGGAACTCTCTGAACTTTCTGCTCCATTTTGTTGTGAACCAAAAACTGCTCTAAAATACAAAGTTTGTTAATTAAAACTATATTTTAAAAATCCACATTCCTGTGAAGAAGGTCATTATTTTTTCAAACTCAAATGCCTCAACCACAGACTCGAGATTATACTCTGAAATGTTTATTCTTAAAATTTTTCCCCAAATAAATTTTATGTTAAGTTGCACATGGCCTATTGTAATGTTGTAGCTGCTAGTTCTTTCCAGTATTTTCAGTAATTTGCAAGAAGATAAAATGGGAATGGTCAGGACCTGGGTAAGCCAAAGCATCCTTTCCTCATACAGAATCTAACCAGCTTTAAGGCTAAAGAAGGTAATGAAGTCAAAATTATTGATAAAAATAGCAACCAAGCAACCAACCAAACAAACAGAAGTGACCTGTTGAATGTTTAGAAACGAAAGCCTGAAAACCTGGCTAGTCATTGTTCAGCGGCTGGAGTCCCTGCTCCCAGGGCCAGGTGGCGTTTGGGCCCAGAAGTGCCCTTTCTCCTGCCGGGCATGGCACACAGACCGGAGTGGCCTTGCGGGGAGGCTGTACTGGCATTTAGGCTCCCTGAACCACAACACTCACATCGATGTCATCCTTTGCTCGAGTAGAAGACAGACAATCTACCGGGATCACACCAAATCACCAAATCTTAATCTCTAAGGACATACCAAATCTCATTACATTTTCCCTAAACCATGTAGATGGATTATAAGTGTGTCTCCCTACAAAGTCTTCCCCACCTTCTGCCAAGTGAATCGAGCGGTAACTATACTGCATTGCGCTCAATTCACCCTTACCAGTCGGCTGGCACAGTCTTTCCTCTTAATTATTTTCCAACCGACATCTCTATTTGGTCCCAGTTTGGACTTTCCTTTTTTATTTTCCCTTCCAAATAGGTTTTTCCTCCTGATACTAGCTTCACACGCAGCCTTCTCCAGAGGTGTGAGACACCAAGTCAGAGCAGAAGCACTTTGAGTTATCTGGACTTTAACAGTTTATTTATTTTTTTTAAAGATTTTATTTATTTATTTGACAGAAATCACAAGTAGGCAGAGACGCAGGCAGAGAGAGAGGGGGAAGCAGGCTCCCCGCGGAGCAGAGAGCCCGACGCGGGGCTCCATCCCAGGACCCTGGGATCATGACCTGAGCTGAAGGCAGAGGCTTAACCCACTGAGCCACCCAGGCACCCCTGGACTTACAGTTTAAATAAAAGATAATTTAAAAAATCTTATTTTTCACGGCACACACACATACATACACACAGACACAGCTGACCCTTGAACATCACGGGGGTTGAGGGCACTGATGTCCCTGTGCTGTCAAAAATCTGCGATTAACTTCTGACACCCCAAAACTTGGCTGTTACTAGCCCACTGTTGACCAGAAGCTTTACCCATAGTGTAAACAGTCGATTAACATATTTTGTAAATGTATTATATAAGTATCCTTATAATAAAATAAGCTAAAGAAAATTGTTATTAAGAAAATCGTAAGGAACAAAAAATACATTCACAATACTGTCCTGCATTTATTGAAGAAAAAAAATTGCATATAAGTGGACCCAAGCAGTTCAAATCCATGTTGCTCAAAGGTCAACTATATTTATTTTTTTTTACTTTAAAAATTCAGAATGATCTGGGGGTGCCTGGGTGGCTCAGTGGGTTAAATAAAGCCTCTGCCTTCGGCTCAGGTCATGATCCCAGGGTCCTGGGATGGAGCCCCACATCGGTCTCTGCTCAGCGGGGAGCCTGCTTCCCCCTCTTTCTCTGCCTGCCTCTCTGCCTACTTGTGATCTCTGTCAAATAAATAAATGCAATATTTTAAAAAAATTCCGAATGATCTGAATTTTGAAAAAGTCATACGGAATTCCTAGTGCCTTCTAGAAACAACTACTGTTAAGGCTGTGGTGTATATTCCAGTGATTTAATTAGATTGGAATCAGGTCCACCCCATCCACCCCACCCATCCACTTGCTGGCCTCTTTCAAAAGATGGGATTGTGCAATGATAATCTTTTTCTCATCTTTTTTAAACACACATATGCCATTTAACTATCATTCATAGTTATAGTTCAAAGACTAATTTCATTGGTTTGCATCAAAATGCCCCTGGCCTTTCTCTTTTCTTTCCTCTGTTTGATGCTAAATAGGCCTTCCCTGACATTGGGAGCAGACCAATCAATGCCGCCTACAACCCAGCCCTCAAAGCACTCTCTTGTTGACCTGCAGCTTGTAGTTCCTGCAGCTGTTTTCAAGGAAGATCTTTGAGCTCTCTCTGCCCTCTAACGACTGGCCCAGAAAAGACTCAGCCTGGGGTATGTGTGTCAGTTTGGGGTGTTATGCCACAGAGTGTGGGCACACTGGAAAGAGCCAGAATCTGGAAAACGGGAAGAAAGCAAGTTAGCGGCAGGAAGCTAGATGAGAAGGCCTCTGGTCCCAGTGGAACTGGAAACCTGAGACCAAGACAAATCCAAAGAAGGGGCTCATACTTGCTCCAAAATGCATGCTTCGCTGCAGGGAGAGGTCTGGGGAGTCAGGCAGGGCAATGCCTGAGAGATGAAGAGGTACCAAAAGTCCGGGTCTTCACGGAGAGGAACTGAGGCACCCAGGCAAGGAAATCGGGAACAGGTGTGGGGCCTGCCCCAAAGTATGACCAAGGTGGAAGCTTCCTATTGACTTCTCCCCAAGGCAGGACCTCATCTGGGAGCCAAGGCCTGATTCCTGGATAGAGAAGAACACACCGCAGGACTACTCCTATTCCTTCTACCTTAGGGGGTAGAAATATAGTTTTTATGCTGAAAAAGTCAAGTCACCATGACTTGGGGGTTAAGCAAAAGACAACTCAGTGGGTGGCTTTGTGAGGACTATTTTACAAAAAGAAATTCCCGGTCTCTTTCGGGCAGCAAATGGCTGTCTGTCTTCAATGTCCTTTCGCCCAAGCCAGACACAGAAATCCCAACACAACTAACACAGCAACAGTCACAAATCTTTGCCGGACAAATACACGAATGGGTTCACAAGAGGAAACTAAAACAGCAGCAGGTCCATCTTAAAATCATAAAATCATAAGCCTACCTTCTGTCTTCCCGTGGCAGTGTGAGATGCACCTCGCTCACCCCTGGACTGGACCCACACCACGACTGCCCTCTCGCGCAGACGGAGAGCCCTCCAGTGCCTTTTCCCACCAGGCAAGAGCTCTTCCCACTCACAGGAAGGCCCTGGAAATTCCCAGGGACGTTCTTCAAGGCTGAGGCTTGTGAACTCCCACTTGCATTTTGGGAAAGTCATGACCTTTCCCAGATGCTGTCAAGGAGGGCAACAATTCACCACCAATAACTGAAATCAAGTCATGCTGATGCCCAGAGGCAGCTGGAGGATTCAGAAATAGGATGGGCGCCTCGCTCCTGCCCACCAGATTGGCATGACTGCGAGTGAGGTCATGGCTAAGTATAAACGCCCGCAGCAAACTGGAGGTGAAAGAGAGGCCAGTTGGGCAGGATGACGGGCAGCCTCCTCCTCCCGCCCTCGTTATCCCCACCTGCTCGTGTCTTCTCAGATTAGAATCCCAATGTGAGTTTACAGAAAGTCAGCTGGAGCGCCCCGTCCACGTAATTCAGATCACGTTGCCTACAGCTCTTTGAAACTCAAATAAACAGAAGGACTAATATTACTATTGAAAATGTAATTAAGGGCATTCATTGTGAAGTAGTAATGAATTACCTCACACTCACCATATGGCTGGAAGTGATTAACACCTAGAGGAAATGATCCCAAACCTCTAAAATCAGAATTAATGCCTCAGATCACAATGAGAAACTTTGTTTTTTGAAAGAAAAAAGAAAAAGTGGTTGAGAGTTTACTACACCAAGAGGCAAAAATAAAATATTGGGGCTACCATCCTGAAAAACCTCATTTAGATTAGGGGAGTTACATTTGCAGTGTAGAATCATATCACAGATGCAATGTAAATGTTGATTTAGATGTAAATCTAAGATTTACAGGTTGGAATTGTTACTTAGGCAAATGGTTTTCCCTCTATTGTTGCTCTTGTAATTATGAGGAATTAATGGGAAAATCTGCACACAGACTGACAGCTTCATAAATCACCAGGGATGGGCTTAGCCCATCGACTGAAAATCTTTTTCTCATAAGTTACCGGTTGAAATGCTGTTTGTTGGCAGGAAGATGATATAGTGTGATTTAATCCCTTAGGGTTAGTCAAAATGGTAGAAATGTTTGGATTTCTGGGCAGTGCCAAAAGGGTTAGCATTACAAGGGGTGCCCAGAAAGTGCAGACCCACTCAGAAGGCGGTGTTTGCTACTGAAATGACCACCTTCTGGAAGCACCCTGGGGAATTATGGGATACTTGAGGCTGTGCCTGGTGCCCTAGGGCCATCTGGGAAAACATAAAGAAGCAGAATTTGGGATCTTTTTTTTCCTCACCAGAATCCCTTAGTTTCCTTGGTGTACTACTATAGGGGAAAGTTTAAAGGGCTCAACACTGCCCTGAGGGAAAGTGAGGCAAGAACATTTCTTTCTGTAAATGCTTCTGTGGGTGCCAGGGATAAGGCTCACCTACAGCTTGTTGAGCTGGTAGGGCTGGCGTTCTAAGAACTTGAACTTGCAGCTAGCAACACTGACTCCAGCGTTGGCTGCTCTGTCTTCGGCCACCAGAGAAATGGGGCGACCTCACAGCATTATTTCCTAAGCTGTTTCTAGAAAGGTTAACCCCTTGTCTTAGGAACACCTAACAGCTTCAAGACCAGTGGACCCAGGTGAGAGTGAGTCAGAGCATTCCCAGGGTGATAAAAATTATTCCTAAAGCTTCCTGGATTTGAGCCGGGGAGTGAGACATCTGGTCACCTCGTGGGGCAGAGAGCCAAAGTACAAGCCCAACTCATTCTCATGGCCCACGCTGGGTTCCCGGGGTATCTGTGCGTTTCTTTTTTTTTTTTTTTTTTAAATTTATTTGTCAGAGAGCGAGCGAGCACAGGCAAACAGAGAGGCAGGCAGAGGCAGAGGGAGAAGCAGGCTCCCCGCCGAGCAAGGAGCCCGATGTGGGACTCGATCCCAGGACGCTGGGATCATCACCTGAGCTGAAGGCAGCCGCCTAACCAACTGAGCCACCCAGGCGTCCCTATCTGTGCGTTTCTGTGGTTGGTACAGCAACGCTGAGGTTGTAAATGACAGGTTGTAAATGACAGGTGAACACCTAAGACGATGACACATTAGGGAAAAATAAAGATCTCTGCTCCTAGAACCGAGAACTGGATTTCTCTTCCACAGCTGAACACCCTGCTCCTCGCTTTTAAGAATTTTTACACTCCATGATCTTCTCCTTGCTGTGACACGCGGTCCCATCAGCCAGGGCCCCATCTGGGCACATTATGACGAACTCAAACCTGGTTCGGTCACGGAGTCCTATCAGAGGACTTTCTCCTGCAATCCACAAAGAGATCCAGCCAGCCTGTTGTCTAACATGCCTGGAAACGTCAGTGTTGCGACAGATGGCCCCAGCTCTCTGTGCAGGCAACAATGCCCTCACCGGGCCATTGATTCTGATTGTGAAATTTAAATATCTGAACAATGCCTGATGGGCCGGGGAGAAGCGCACCTCCATTCCCCGGTGATGAACAGATCTGTCGTCCTGGTAGAAACTGGAAGCCAATGGCCTGCTTTATGGTGTAAGCTTGAGCTCCTGGTGCTGTGGGGCTCTGAACATGCATGGACCTGGAGGTGTGGGCCGGGCCGGGGTGGGAAGTAAGTCTTCCAGCAGAAAACCAGATACTCTGCACTCACCGGAAGCAGAAGGCACTGAGGGAACAGAGAGACCGGGAGCTGGCTGGAGGAGGTGACCAGGGCAATCAGTGCTTGTTCTCCCTGCGAAAGTTTCGAAAGCTTTTTACTCTAAGAAAAGCGAAAGCTACAGTTTAATTTTAAGGAACAAAGTCGTTGGAAAATTCTGGACTCTTTCAAGTTGCAGAGTTTTGTTGATGAAAGGGAGAGTTTGAGGTTTCCCTTTAAAGTAGAATGGGGGGACGCCTGGGTAGCTTAGTCGGTGAAGCGTCTGCCTTCAGCTCAGGTCAGGATCCCAGGGTCCTGGGATCGAGCCCTGCATCAGGCTCCTTGCTCAGGGGGAAGCCTGCTTCTTCCTCTGCCCGCCGCTCCCCCTGCTTGTGCTCAAATACATAAATAGAATTCTTAAAAAAAAAAACCTAGAATGGGGAAAACCAGGGTTTTATTAAGTGTTGTCACCAACAGTAAAGGACTCTGTGACAGTGTGAGCCATACTTTTACTCTAAAATGTGCTTTTCTTTGCCTAAATTAGTAACTAGTTGGTATTAATGCTGTATTAGCTTACTGATACATTTATTAAAACTGCTTATTTTTGCAGAAAAGCCCTGTCTGGTATCGTATCCTATAAGGAAAAATGCCATTATTTCCATTGGTGGCTATTTCTAACGCGCACCATCCTGAAAAGGATGGAGAGAATGAGTGCTAGCCAGGACACAAATGGTGGTGGTGGTGGGGGGGGTTGGGCAAGAAGATCCTCTACTGGGTAGCATCTCTGGTACTTCTGAGGACTTGGATCTGTTGGTGGTATCCACACAGACGAACTCACAGTGTCACAGCTGAGCTATCAAAAATAAAATCAAAACCAAAGTATACTTAGGAACGACCCTTAGTTTTTATCCCTTGGAATGCTTCCTTTTCCCATTGATTATATATGTCTTTGACCTTTGCCTGGCATTAAAGACTAAACATGTTTATAGTTACTTGCTTATACTGATGAATTTTTTAGAAGATTTTTATTTATTTATTTGACAGACAGAGATCACAAGTAGGCAGAGAGGCAGACAGAGAGAGAAGGGAGGGGTAAGCAGGCTCCCTGCTGAGCAGAGAGCCCAATGCAGGGCTCCATCCCAGGACCCTGAGATCATGACCTGAGCCGAAGGCAGCAGCCTAACCCACTGAGCCACCCAGGCACCCATATTGATGAATTAAAAAAAAAAAAAGATTTATTTATTTATTTGAGAGAGAGAGAGAGTCAGAGAGAGAGGGAGACAGAATCTCAAGCAGACTCCATGCTGACCGCAGAGCCTGATTCGGGACTTGATTTCATGACTCTGAGATCAGGACTCCAGCTGAAATCAAGAGGCAGACCCCTAACCGACTGTGCTGCTCAGGTGCCCCGAAAGATTTCATTTTTTTAAATTTAAGATTTTTATTTATTTATTTGAGAGAGAGCATGAGTGAGGAGAAGGTCAGAGGGAGAAGCAGACTCCCCATAAAGCTGGGAGCCCGATGCAGGACTCGATCTGGGAACTCTGGGATCATGACCTGAGCCGAAGGCAGTCGTCCAACCAACTGAGCCACTCAGGCAACCTGAAAGATTTCATTTTTAAGTAATCTCTACATCCAATGTGGGGCTCGAACTCATGACCTTGAGATCAAGCGTCATGCGCTCTACCGACTGAGCCAGCCAGGTGACGCTCTGATACATTCAAAGAGTCTAAGATACCATTTCAGAAACAAGTTACAGCAGTCTCTAGGATAGTGACACCTGGCTTGGAAACCCCCCAATATAGGTACAAGGGTACAACCCCCAACTATGAGTCCAGGGTACAAGGTACAGCCAATCCCTTTCCTTATGGGAATGATTGTTGTATGGGAAGGCAGTGGTGCTGTGGACAGGTCCATGGGTTCTTCTGTCAGGGGTGATGGCCCTCTGTGGGTTAGATTGCCCCAAACAGCCCTGCTTCTATTCTGGGCTTTGGACCTTGGGGCCAGCGGGGGAGGAGGAGGTGATGACGCAGCTGCCTGGGGTTCTGGTGGGAGGGGTCTCCCAGGAGCCGCTGAGCAGCTGCTCTCTCCCTTGCCATCCTCAAGGGCCTCTTCTTCCTCCTTCTCTCTCTTCCCTTCTCCCCACTGGAGGCCTTTTCCAGCCTCAAAATTGGCACAAGTTGGCCTCTGCCAGAGCAGAAAACCTGCCCAGAACATTTTCATTGTCATTTAAAAAACTGATATCTAATTTTTTAAAAAGATTTTATTTATTTGACAGAGAGATCACAAGTAGGCAGAGGGGCAGGCAGAGAGAGGGAGGGGGGAAGCAGGCTCCCTGCTGAGCAGAGAGCCCGATGCCGGACTCGATCCCAGGACCCTGAGATGATGACCTGAGCCCACTGAGCCACCCAGGTGTCGGATATCTAATATTTCTTGAGCTCTTTAATGCGAAGTGATTCCAGTGAGTTATCCCCCAAGCACCTCATCTGGACAATTCCAGGCCCCTAACTTACTGCTTGCTCTTCGGGTGATGCGGCTCACTAGCGGGGTAGCTGTTCACATCGCTCTGGAGGAAAGGGAAGACATCTCAGCCTCATCTTCACTGGGAGAGCAGGAGGTAGACTTGCCTTGGCTAAGCCCGATGTGGCCTGAAATGCCCTGTCCCATTCAGGGTGTGACATTTCAGGCCGAATAAGTCAGATGTCGGGGCAACTAGTGTTTGCGGATGACTGTCTCGTGGGAATCCCATGGCCAGATCTCACTGCGGGCAGGAGCTGAGTTTTCCCCGAATGCAGGGGGTGGTCCCACCACCAGCGATTCTGGGAGGTTAACCCTGGGACAGGGAACCGCTGGGCCCTGGCCTGGCCGAGGGCAGGAGAAACCGTCTCTGTCTGGGCCTCACGGGGCTCAGCCCAACGCCTGTGGAGGGATCTGGGCCGTGAATTCTGAAAGCTGCCACGTGTAGATCGAAGTTTTAAAGGATTTCCCTCCTGCCGTCCCTTCTACGACCCCCAAGGGGAGCGGACATCTGTTGTTTCGCCTTCTGGAAATTCGTTTTTACCGTTTTCTGGAAATGACACCTTCCATTCTCTTCAGGCAGTCGGATCCCCACCTATTCCGTGGGTTTCAGACAGGCCGAACCCCTCCTGCGGGTACAGGGTGGGCTGGTGCCCGGACCTGGCCCAGGACAGCGCGGCGCACCCCTGACCACACTGATTGGCTCATGGCTGAGCACATGACCCCAGCCGGGCCAATCATGGCTGAGCACATGACCCCAGCCGGGCCAATCAGAGCCAGCCTCAGAGTTTCCCCGGACTTCTGTGAAAACGTCTCCACCCTGGGCTGAGCCGAGCTGGAGCTGCTGGGGGCCTCCCGCCGGTGAACGGAGCGCGCGGGGCAAAACAGAGTCAAGAAGGGCAGCTGGAATCCTGGGGACCTCTTTGAGCCCCCGAATCCCGCCGTGACCAAACTAAGATGGTGCCTGCGGTTTTTCCGTTACGGGAGGCAAGGAGCCCCCTTTCTGGACTGTCCGTTTTAACTGCAGTTTCTGCCGTCTGTCCCTGAAGCTCTCTCCTTAAACGTCCAAGCCATGCGTCGTCTGTCACTGTGGGAGACTCAGGAAGGGTCTCGGCGCCTCCTCGGAGTCAAGTGCCCTGCGGGAGAACACAGCAGCTCCAGGAAGCAGATCCAGATTTGACCGGAGAGGATCTGCAGGGGAGGAAGGGGGCGACAGGCGCTCGTAGCCAGAGAGCAGGGCACGTCAGCAGGCTTCAAACTGGACAGATCTGTGGGGCACGGTACCATTCTTTACCTATTTTCAGAATACCCCGGGAAGGAAACCTAGCAAAAGGCCCTAGGCATTACAATTGTTTGGGCGTCAGAAGCTAATGTTATCTCATTGCCATTGTCAAAGCCCAAGCAGGGAGGCCAGGCAACGCTTGGATTACACAGCCACGGTTACCTCTTGTCAGGGAGGGACAAACTGGGGAGAGGCAGGTGAATGAAAGTCCCAAGCTTCCTCAAGGAGTTTCCGACAATCAACAGTCAGGGTCCAGGGTGAAGAGGCTTTCCATGCACCATGAAAGCCCCAGGGGCTTCAGCCAGATGGACCTGGTACTCTGGGGAGAAATAGAGGGATAGAGAAAGAAAGAGGAAGTGAGGTGAGGAGGTGAGAACCTCCAGGTGCCTCCATCCAAGGGAGGCCGCCATTTTATATTCTCAAAGTATTCCTCACCAGGACTGTTAATATCATATTTTGACTGGCTGTGTTCCATGAACCATAGCCTGTGTGATGTACATACTCCTGCAGGGAGTACGAGGCATAAGAGTGGAATTATATTTATACTCTTTATTTCTTTGCATCAGCAAAATCAGTGAAGAACGGTGGTCAGTGAAAGGCACAAAAATAATAAACGCGAAAGAGGTCAAATAAGGACTGATTAAGTTCAAACCTTATTAGCATGCACCAGGCCTTCCTTCAGGAGGTTACACAATAAGGTTTTGTTAGCAAGATGAAGTGAAACCTGGGGACCGTAGAAAGTCCCCATTATCTAAAAACAATGGGTCATTTGGGGAAAGGAATTGAGTTTCAAGAAACTGAAACTTACGTGATTGCTTAAAACCCAGCTGAAGGACACGAGTCTCCAAAAGGCTGTTGATCTGGCAAATACATGGTGGCTTCAGTGGGTTCCATGTCAAGAGTGAATTTTATTAGGTTCCTTCCGGTCTGTGCCCCCGATGGTCTTAGAGCTCCTTTGGTCCTGAGTTTCCAATGAGACCTAGCTGCTCAAAGTCATCATTCCCCTAGGAAGGTATTTTAAGAGAGAGAGAGAGAGAGGATAAAGAAATAATTCACATTTTGAAGATACGTTGACACAAGTGTTGTAACAATCTTCGAATTTTTTGAGGATTTTCTGATTATAACATGATTGAAGTGTTTAAGAACATTTGGTCTACTAAATTGATCATTATGATTTATTAGAATTACAAAAGTGATTTGAGAACGTAGGGAGCACTTGCCTGCTCTGGGAGGTGCTGTCGGTGTGCCTTCTGAATTTCCTCTCAGATCCCTCTACCGTTGTCACGCACACAGCACCTAGTGATTTTTCTCTCCGACAGCCAGAACCTGCATCCTGGCGGGCCACCATCCAGCTATCAGTGTTGCGCGGGTTCCAGAGCAAGAGAGGGCTTTGCAGCAGATAAAGACATTGGCTCTGGTGAGCCCCATAAGACCGTCTAGCATGTCTAGCGGGCACAAGTTACACAAAAAGGGGTCCTGGTCCTGTCACTTACCTGCCACTCTTGCATTCATTCTTCTCCCAAGCTTATCCCTATGGCCTCATCGGGGGGTCCCCAGGACCGACTGATGGAAGAAAAAAATCTGGGGCTTGTTCATGGAAGGTTGTCTTCATATCTTTGGGGTAAGCAAAAAATGGACTCTGGCTGCAGTACAACCGCACTCAGAAATGGCCCTGGATTTAGTGGTGAGTGGAAGTCCCTTCCCACTTCATGTGAGAGACTAGTGAGGTTATACATGGACTCCTGAGCAGCCGCCGAGGGCCGTCTGGTTTGTCAGGATCCTGGAAGAAACTCTCTGCACAGAGGTTTGTGGAAGAGACTTGTGGGTGGGAGGGATCCAAAGTGTGAGGATCTTGGTGTCATGCGTGGACACTCAGCATTTACTCTAGAGGAGGCACAAACGACCAGGTAAACAATGCGACTCATGGCACAGATGTCAGCCAGCCTCAGTCCTCAGCCACCCCTTTGTCCGGGGCTGAGGAGAGGAATAGCTTTGCTGGTAGAGACTGAGGCCGTATCCACGGGTTCCACACAGAACTGCATCTCTCTCACTGAGGCTAATTTAGCTACTGCTCTGCCTGTTCACAGCAGAGGCCAATACCAGGCTCCAGGAGTGGAAAAATCCCTTGAAGAGACCCATCAGCCACATGGTGGCAAGCTCATTCTCTTAGACACTCTCCACCCTGGAAACATGTGGCAGTGGTTTCTTTGTGACCAGCACTGGTGTACGCCACAGGTGTAATTTCCTGCCCACTGCGTCTCAGTCAACACCACTATCCAAGGACACACAAAAATGCCCAACTTACTGATATGGGGTCTTGCCAAAGATCGCCTTGCACCAAGGGCCCAGTTCATAGCTACGGAAGCAGAACAGTGCCCACACGGGCTCCAGTGGTATGCTCTACTGTGTCAGAAGCCTCTTTCCCACCTCTTGTCCCCAGTCCTCCAATCTTGGTTCTTCCAGGGTCCTGACCACCCCACCAATCCATGTAGAGTCCTCTCAGAGCACTTTTCTGGAAGCTCTGTCCATTGGGAAGATTTCTACTCAGCACTGATTTTCAAGGTCACTCCTCAGTGGGTTGTAGACCAATCCACGAATCAGGTCCAGCTCCTGACCTGAAAGAGGAGTGGAGCATCCTCTGAGAAACACAGCTAGGGCATCCGCTTAGAGATGACATCTGGGTAGTTGGAATGTCTCAGGATGCAGTAGATAACCTTGGAACCGGCAGCCAGTGTACGTGTTCCGTCCCTGGGAACCCAGGGCAAGAGTGGCCCATCTTGCCATCACTCTTGGGGACCCACTTGGCTAATCTGTGCTTCTTGTACTTGCAACTTTGTGTCTGGTGGGAAGGCGAGGGCCTGCAGAGAGGAGGTTCTTATCAGGGACACAGTAACATTTCCAGTCTACCCGAAGCTCTGAGTACCACCTGGTCGGGTCCTTTCGGTCTCCTCCTGACAGTGGACCAGCAAAGAGGAAGTTAAACCTGACAGGTTATTGTGAGGGAGTATGCTTATTGCCACATATTGGGGGTGGAGAGAAGTATGCTCAGAACCCACTAGGACAACTCTTACTGTTCTAGATTTTTAATTACGAGTAAGTAACTTTGGTGTGACAAGTGTGTGGTAACCAGGGGTGCGGGCTCCTCAGAGATGATGGTCTGGGGCACCTCACCAGACAAATGGCGGCCTCGGATGAGAGGAATCTCCAACGGAGAGTAGAAGAGGGAGATGAAAATAATTTACAACTGGAGGACCAACCAGCCACAGAGCGTTCTATTAACCTTTCTCTTGAAATGGTGACCAGTTACCACCCCAAAAGAGTAGTGGAGTGAACTCAGGAGAGGCATGGAGGGATCCAAGGGGTGTTCCACCCATGTCCCCTCAGATCCCTTTTCCATCCTGGTGGCTTTCACTCTCAATGAGACCGAATCTCTGTCAGAGGGCTGCCTCGGGCTCCGAGAGCTGAAAGTGTCTGAGAATTTCCATTTCATTTGGTGAAGCCCTGGGTATGGTATTCCAGCCTTTTCTTTTCTTTTTCTGTTAATTAGGACAATTTAAAAGTGTGACCTGTAGAACTTCTGTGTGGAACTGAGTCAAAGTCGTCCTACCTGGTGGTCTGCTTGATATCACACTGTTGTGTGGCCTCCTCTTTCTGTCCCTAATTCCTCAGTCCCCTACCAATTTTTTCCCTAATAAATCATTTTTGTGTAAATTTTTGTCTGAGTGTGGTACTGGTGAACCCAACCTAAGACATTTTCTTAGGTGCTTGAAGTACTTTGGATGACCAGATACATTAAATTTATTGGACTTTGAAATGTCTGAGGGAATTTGATTAATTTTCTAAGTAATATTAAATAACTGTGTCAGGATGATTTGGTCAGTGGAGTTCACTAAAAATGCTAATAAAGGAATAATTCAAATTGGTTCTGATTTTCTACATAAATTTTGTTAGATTTATAAATAAAATTGCAAGATTTAGAAACTGAGCTTGAAGCTTTAAATGCTACTAGGTTTCTACTTTATATATTTAATAAATTTAACTTGAGGAAACCAAAATATTTTTAGGAATTCCCTTCCAGGCTGGAAAGTCCTTTGGGCAGTAGAGGCTCACTGTCCTTTAAAGAAACTAAGCATTGAATGAATAAACTCAAAGCTTACCTTTATGTTTATAAATATCTACAGCGATTTCCTCCACAGTCAATGTGAGTTATCAAATGTATCCAGCGAGGTATGTAAAATACTCAAGTCAATATCAAAATGTCAACTCCGAACTAAAACCAAGAAACACTCATAAATTATCTCAGATACTCATTTACCAAGCTAGACAACTAATTACAATTATGCTCATCAATGCATATAAAATAAGTAGTTCCACATAAAAATGAATCTATAAAAAGGTACGTCAATAATCATAAATGCAGGGTACTATTACACCCCCATTTTGGGTAATCATTTGAGGTAACTACGATTTTAAAATCTGAAATTTCACCTTGAAACTACAAGGTGGGATAAATAGAGTCTGGTTACATATATTTTTAGGTGTGTCTGTTTTCCTAAGTGCAGTGTTCAGTCTCGTTGAAGACAAGGAGGACAGAATTCAGCAAACAAAATGGGGCGATATTTATTTTATTACAATAAAGGCTAGTGGAAATTCTATCTGCATTTTCCTAACTGTTGGAAACATGGAATAAAACATGGCTTTCAGAGACACAAGGCTGTTGACATGAATTTAGAGCTTAACTGCTTATCGTTGGTAAATTTGTTTTGCCCTCTGATGGTGACAAGAGTTCTCTCAGCTTAAAGCAAAACTCCGCTCTATTTACTCAGGTCTTTGATTTTACCACAAACTGGGGCCTGGATATGAATGTTCTCACTGGCTCTTCTTTCTCTGGGGAGGCAAAAGAGAATGAGTTACAGGGAGAAGCATTGAAAACACTGAAAGTACAAATTTTATTTAAATTATCTGATAGTTATGCTATTCAAGATTTAAAGATGTCTAAAAAAAAAAAAGTCAAGCTTATTCCTCAGTGCCTCAATTGTTAAGCCAAGTGTGCCAAGTTTTTCTGCACAAAACCATGCGTGTTGTATCTGTTAAATTTTTTTTAATGCAGTCATTGAGAAACATTGAAAAAATAGGCCAAGTAAGACAATGAATATAATCATAATTATAGTGTAATCCTACATATTAAGCCTACACACTTGAAAGATTTCAGGGACGCCTGGGTGGCTCAGTTGGTTAAGCATCTGCCTTCAGCTCAGGTCATGATCCAGGGGTCCTGGGATGGAGCCCCACATCGGGCTCCCTGCCTGTGCGTGCTTGCACTCTCTCTCTGACAAATAAATAAATAAAATCTTAAAAAAAAAAGATTTCAGAAACAAATTATCTCTTTCAGTTCAAAAAAATATTTCTGTGAGCCTAAAGTATGCTTTACAAATCGAATAAACATCAGTGTTACTTTAAGGAAGTTTATTTTATATAATCCTTATAGCAAGTAGTAAAAAAGGAAATATTAGAGTGGGTTAGAATGAGAAAGAATCAGAAGCCAAGTATGGAAAAGTGATCTTCTACCAAGAGACACAGAAAACAGTCTGCATGAGAGGAGTCCCAGGCAACTTTCCAAATGTATTTAGCAGACCTTGCTAAAATAAAAAAGTAATAATATGAACATACTCTGAATTCATTTTCAGAAATGTTCCTATGCCCTTTTGCAGTTCCTGGGATGCTAGTTAAACTGGTCGCTGTTCTTCAAACTATGACTTGTTTTCCTGGTTCAGACATGGATGCAGCAAAGACCTATCCCCAGGTCCTTTGGTTTTGTGCTTGCTTTTCTTTTAGCTTAACCTCAGCCAGTAGTCATGGAGACATTCTTCTCTCTATTTTTTTAATGATTTATTTATTTATTTGGGGGGGGGGCTTTAGAGAGGGTGGGGCAGGGAGAAAGAATCTCCGGCAGACCCCACGCTGAGCACAAAACATGACATGGGGCTTGATCCCATGACCCTGAGATCATGACATAAGCCAAAACCAAGACCCAGAAATGCTCGACTGACTGAGCCCCCAAAAGCACCCCCGTGAATCAGTTTTGATAAGTTGTATTTTTTTCTAGAAATATTCATTTCTGGAAAAGTTTATTGGCATAAAATTTTTTAAAGATTTTATTTATTTATTTAACAGAGAGGGAGAGAGAGAGATCACAAGAGGCAGAGAGGCAGACAGAGAGAGAGGGAGGAAGCAGGCTCCCTGTTGAGCAGAGAGCCCAATGCGGGACTCGATCCCAGGACCCTGAGATCATGACCTGAGCTGAAGGCGGAGGCTTAACCCACTGAGCCACCCAGGCGCCCCTAGGTAAAAAAATTTTTAGAGTGCTGTCTTCTGTTTTGTCTTAATCTCCCCTTTTGTGTATCTTCAGCAACTATCGGTAACTTTTCTCTCCCCTCACCCCCCAGTTGGTCATTTTTATTAGTCTTCACAAAGAACAAGCTTCTGGCTTTACTGATACCCTCTATTGTTAAAAAAAAGAATTTTTTTTTGGTATTAATTTCTGCTCCCCTCCCCCTTCTATTTCTTTGAGTTTATTTTGCTGCTGTTTTTCTAATGTACTGAGGTGAATGTGTTTTTCGCTCTTCTTATTTTGTACATGTGCTGCCGAAGTGAGCACTTGCTCTTCTTATTTTGAATACCTGCACTTCAGCCTGTATAAATTTCTAAGTATTGCTTCAGCTTTCTCATGCAAGTTTTCGAATGTGATATTTTCATTTTTGCATAATTTGTATGACTTTCAACTTCTCAATATGATTCCTTCATTCTTGATCATTTTAGACATGGGTTTTCCAATTTGGAGACGCATGAGTATTTTCCTGGTTATCTTTTGGATTTTGATCTTTAATAAGATTAAGTTATGGTCATTGAACATGCTAAATTTTATTTATATTCTTTAAAATTTGTCAAGACTTGTTTAACAACCAAATATATGGCCAATTTAGGCATGGGACCCCCTGTGGGGCTTTAACTCACCACCCTGGGATTGACACCTGAGCTAAGATCAAGAATCTGTTGCTTAATCCACTGAACTACTCAGGCACTCCTCAAGGACTTTTATTTTCTAAAATAATCTCTATACCTAGCATGGGGCTTGAACTCACAACCTCAAAATCAAGAGCCAAATACTCTGACCAAGTCAGCCAGGTGCCCTGAGAAGAGTGTGTATTCTGCGAAATTGGTTACGATGTACTGTATGTACCATTAGGTTGTTTTTGAATCACATTGTTAAAATCTTTTAAATCCTTACTGATTTTTTTCTGCTTGCTCTATTAAAAACTCAGAAAGGTATAATGAGAGCTTTCATAGTCACTGGGGCTCATTCTGTTACTCCTCATAGTTCTGCCATGTTTGCTTCAGGTTTTGAGGCTGTCTCTTAAATACACATAAGGTAAATTTTAAAAAATCCTTTGGTAAGTTGAATCTTCTGCCTTGATGATGTGGCTCTTTTTTCTATCCTGTTGCTTTTTGCCTTACTTGGTTTTTATAGTAACACCACCTGTCTTTTCTATAATATCTGCTTGGTATATCTTTTTTCATCTTTCCACTTTGAACTTTTCTCTATTATTATGTGTTGGATGTGTCTTTGGTAAACAGCATGGGGTTGGATTTGATTCTTAAAATCCAGTCTGACAATATTTTTCTTTTATCTGGAGAATTTAATCTATTTGCATTTAATATAATTACTGATGTATTTAAGTTGTAATACATCATTTTATTTTGGGCTTTCCATTTGTCCTGTTTTTTCTCTTCTTTCTTCCTTCCTTACTTATCTCTCACTTTATTTTGGAATGAAATTGTGTTGTTTCCATATCTGTTTATTTCTTAATCCCAGCTTTGAAATTATTCTGCTCCTATTCTTTTACTGCTTACCTGAGAAATTTTCAGTTGCATACTTATTTTACAAGATTCTAAATTAATGGGTTGTTTTGCTCCAATTTTGGACACTATGAGAATTTAGAACTCATTAATCTTCTTGACTTACATATTGTCATGTACTACAGTTCTTTTTAAAACTTCACTAGACACGGTCATTACTAATTTACATAGAGTTATTTAGTCCAAATTCACATACATTAGTCTACAGACTTCTCTCTTTCTTTGTTCTTCACGTCTTCTTGTATTTCAGACCATCTGTCTTGAATCCCTTTACCCCTGCCTGAAGTACATCTCTTAGTAATCTACTTCATGAGTCTTCAGAAAGGTAAATCCTGATAATTGATTTAGTGAGGATACACTACTAGATATGGAACCAAAGAAGGGCCCTGAGTTCTAGATGTGCTACTTCTTAGTCCACCCAAGGCTGGAATAATGGTCTTTACAGCTTACATTTTTCCAGAATCTCCAACATCACGGCCCTGGGATAGCTAAGGAATAGGATGGTAGCTCAGACTGGCTTCTTGCTATAGCTATAGTCATTCATTCAGGAGAACAACACATGAATGCATTTCTGTTCCTCTGAGATGGAGCCATCACTGACTACCGAGCTTGTTTCCTCTCTGGCTTGACTTGAGAAGTTTCTAGAGATGAGATGAAAGCGTGCCAATTTACTGGTCTTCATGATGTTAGTTTCTGAGATTTTTTTTTAAAGATTTTATTTATTCATTGACAGAGAGAGATCACAAGTAGGCAGAGAAGCAGGCAGAGAGAGGAGGAAGCAGGCTCCCTGCTGAGCAGAGAGCCCGATGTGGGCTCGATCCAGGACCCTGGGATCATGACCTGAGCCGAAGGCAGAGGCTTTAACCCACTGAGCCACCCAGGCACCCCTAGTTTCTGAGATATTTCATTTTGCAGATTGGTACATGTGTTCAGTTTCTATTTCTGGCATAGAAAAAACTGTGTATTGTAGTTTTTGTCCCTCTTACTAAAGACAGACATAGTAAGATGCACCGGGTTCCCAGCTAAGCCTGAAAAAAAAAAAAAAAAAAAAGAATCGAAGTAAAAATGACTTCATCAGGAAGGATCGGGAAAACTTCCCAGGACGGTGTAGAATCAGGAGATGAAGCAGCAAAAGCCAACTGCAGCTGGAGACCTGTAAGTTGTCAGTAAGTTCCTGGAGGTAAGCCGCAAAGAACTTTGAATTAGATCAGTATAAACAATAGGGGGTCATTCAAGTCCTTGCCTCGGGAAGGTCGGGAACAAAGTGAGTATTTGTGATCACGTTTGTCTCACAAGAGCCAAACCCCAGGTTTTGTCAGGCTACAAAGCTGTCTCACTGTCTCCCAGTACGATCTAGCCCTGGGATTCTCTGACATTTTGAATTGCTCATTTTAGAGCGAACCAAATGGAGTACAGTATCTAAACGCACAGCACATTTGTAGAATATGATTAGCTGGAAATATGAATTATGAAGGGATTCCAAATGCAGCTAGGTAAAAACATGTGTCTCATATCCATGATTTGTTGTTAAGGGGATATTTTCATAGAATATTAGGATTGGCAGGGCCCAAAGAAATAATGTGCAGCCATGCCATATTTGGGATCTACTTACACACCAAAAGTTATTGTAAGAAGTATCTGTTGCTTATCTGTTCATCAAAAACTCACATTTAACTGAGCGTCTGGTATTTTTACTTGCTAAACCTGCCACCCCCCACCCCCCGCAAAGACTTTCCCCATGTGTCAGCACATCTCACTGTGCAGAAACACTCACTATGTAGGTTATTGTCAAAAAGGCTATTTGTCTGCTATTTTAAAATATTTAAATATATTCAGAAAAGAAATTTTGAGAGTTTTTTAAGTGAATTTTGTATTCCAAACTTGGAAATAAGGCAAAAAGAGGAGAGCAGGTCCTTTCAATGTCATCTTAAAGCATTATTCAACACGTCTACCCCAGGATTATTGAAATATTCAGGGCAATGTACTTGTTTGTGTTGCTATCTATTAATGATTAAAGGGCCAGCATCTCTGAAATTACATGTTATCTTGAGATATTTGTCTGGAAAAGATGCAAATAATTTCCAAGTGGTAGAAAAGATAACGGAAAGGTTATTGCTGTATTGCTTTCTGTGACATTAACTGGTGTTGCATAACCTAGAACTTGAACTTTTTTTTTTTTTTTGGTCAAATGCCCATAAATACTCAGGTCTCGAAAAGTTCCTTGAGCCAACTTTTGCCATCCTGCTGGTTCTTTCATTAAGCTGCAGAAGTCAAGCTGCACGGGGGAGAAAACCATAATTGTGGAGCTCGAATCCAGTTTCTTTCTCTTGCAGAAAAATGCAGCAGACTAGGAAGTAGTTAAGGACTAAGCATACATACCGTGTGGGGATGTCTGATTGTCAAAGTCAACAGCAAAGCAGGACTTGAACCTTCCTTCTATTTCCCCCTCTTTTCCAGATATATACAATGATTATATATTTATGATTAAAAAATTTTTTAATTTCTAAAAATTTGTAATTGAAGAAATCTTTCTCAGAAGTGTTGTCGAGGCTCAGATTTTTAAGCCATGACGCATTAGTAATTAAGAAGTAGAGAGGGATAAAGGCTTATATTTAAAACTGTAGGGGAAACCAGAGCGATAATAATCTGTGATCCAGAATTCAAGCCCAGGCAGTCAATCAGGAAGTGCCCAGTCTCTTAAATATAACTCAATTACCTGCTCTTTAGTTAGAGCTCAGACTATCCATGTGATATTGACTTGTCTTTTAATTGGTGATAATTTTGATCGCTTGGTTTGAGGTGGTTCCACTAGGTTTCTCTACTCATTACTGCTTGGAATGTCTTCTTCTGTTTTATAATGTTTTCTCCTTCTGATCCTATTAGTAAAAACAAACAGAATTACTGACTTGTGCAATAACTGCAAGAATTGCAAATGAATTTAGCTAAAGAAAAGCAGCCAGACCCAAAGGGCCACGTGATTCTATTTATATGACATTCTGGAAAAGGCAAAACTATTGGGAGGGCAAACAGATCAGTGACTTGATGAGGAGGCTAAAGAGGGGGAAGGTGAGGTCTGACTTTTGGGATGACTCCAGGCCAAACCTTGCCATACTCTGAGATGGGGTAGCAGCACCAGGAGGAGAGACTGAAGCGGGGCTGGTTCCTGAAATCTGGTGGGTAGCAATGAAATTGTGGCATTATTTTATACCCAAAGCTCTAGGGCCTGAGTATGCTGGTTGCATGTGTAGGAAAATCACATGTACATATTCGTTTCTATAGAAGGAATCTGTTTACCTTTGGCCATGCAGCCCCTGCATTCTTCTTATGGGGTCAAAGGGTATTGTGTTTTGGCAAAGCCCAGGGCTACTTGGTGTTGTTCCTCTTCACCTGTGTATTGTGTGGTGAGCCAGGTCTGTTGCTCTGAACTTGGGGATAGATTGTTGCCCTGTTAGCTTACCCCCCAATATACCACATTTGACAAGTTAGACAAGTTGACAAGTTCTCATCCTTGAGAACAGGATGCTGCTTTTTCACTGAGAGTCCTTAATCATTGGGATGTAACTTACTTTTACTCCCTCCAAAGAAAGCCCTCTGAAAATTAGTTTTAAATTTTCTTAGTTCACATCATTGGTAAAATATCTCTTCTTCTGCTTCCCTCAACTCAGTAGGGGTCATGTGACAAGTTTTTAAGCAAATATTTTCTTTTTCCCCCAAAGATCTGGCACTTTAGTAGGAGATGCATAATGGACTCAAGGTACAGCTGCCCAGGAGCAACCTTTAGCCCTGAGAGAAAATTATGACTTTATGTCTTGTTTTGTAGCCAACACCATCCTTTCTAGTTTTGTCTGTGGCCTACACCGTGAGAAAAAATAATTGGAAATGTTACAATGAAAATAATAGAGTGATTCCTCTTGTTGCTATGGTGACAAGAATAAATGGAATCCATAGCTCTGAAAAATTGCCCGAAAGTATATGTTAGCATTCCACAGTGGGTGTATTTGTTAAGAATTTTAATCTGTCAGCTTCCATCAAAATGGCACGGCGCTCAGAGAAATATTTTACATCTGTACTTTTAGCTGGTTTTGATTATTTTAAAAGAAAGCACTGGAGAATAAATAGTCATCATTATATTGGAAATTCAAGTAATTTTCTAAAAGCATCTTGCCGGGTACAAATCTAAAAGCCCATTATTTTGTTTCCACCATCATGGAACATGTCGTTGTCTGCACGGGCTGAGCTTTGGGTGATTTTCCAGTTCGTCAGTGAGCTTGGGTCTGAGATAGGACTCACAGGGTCGGTCTAGAAACCAGAGGACGTGGATTCACTCAGTGGAAGACGGCCGTGTCGGCTTAAGAGAATCCGTGGATCCCAGGGCTTCATGAAATTGCTGGTTGTGAGCAAAAGGTCACCATCTCCTAATTATTTTACTTCCTATTCTCTGTCCTTGAAGTCATTGACATCTATTGCAACTACATGATGGAAATGCTGAATAATGGGGGGCTCGTATACATCTCTCCCCAAGCTGCGTTCTGTGACCATCTTTTGGCAGCTTAAAATGAGCCATGGTGGCTCCCTGCACCACAAATGGACAAATGCTGCAAATCAAGGCTTGATTCGTTGTTTTGTTGATTGTCGGGCTTAAGACTGCAATGGAGAAAATGCTGAAACCTCAATGAAACCTCAAAGTGTATCCGGTCTATAGCTGTTACACGGAGAGAAGCACGAGGCCCGAGAACATACTCTTCCAGTGCTTGAAAACTCTTATTAGAATTAACAAGGTTCTGATACTCTGATACTCATTTTTCTTGTTTCACGTTCACCTCCACCGACACTCACATTGGATCTGTACACTTGATCATCCCTTATGACCCCAGGCTGATTACAGATGCAGGATTTAGCAAGAATCAAAGAGAGCAACTGGTGGGAATGGCTACGGCGAACTTACAATGGACAGTACTGCATATTTTATTATTTGGAGATTGTGTGTTGACGCATCGTGCAGACCAGCACAATTTATAATAAAGTCATGTGGTTGGGGAACGTTTACATCAAACGTCCTTGGAGCTAGGGAAGTTGGGTAGAAGCATCTAGATTGTTAGGAAAGTCTGCTGGCGAAGGACTTCTGTCTTAGTGCCCCTGACACTTGGTCATGGACGGCAGCAGCCCATGGCAGGATGGCCTCGGTGCGAACATGGAACAGATTTCAAAGCGTCGCACCTGGGCCCTTGGCCTGTCATATCCCCAGTGGCTGGAGTTCTGCGAGGCACATTCTCTTGGCTGCCATGCCGATCCCCATGTAGCTGGCAGGGAGGCCTCATCCTACCCTGTGGAAATTTCTGGGGCTGGGATGGCCTCTCTGAGAGTTCCAATGAGGTCCCAAGAGGGCAGGCTCTCCTTGAGCCAACCCCCTGCCTACGGGCAGCCCCTCAGAAGAGGCAGATCCTTGGACAAGGCTGCTCTCTGAGGCTGAGGGTCATCCCGTGAGGGGCAGAGCTGGGAGTATCGGCTGTGTGTGGTCAGTGGCCCAGAGTCCTGGAAGCCAGGGGATGGGCCATCCACCCTGAAGGGGGGATTTGGCCAGAGTACCACAGAATTTACTAGACCCTATTGGAAATCTGCAATGTTTAGTGGCATTTAAAAGGCTCGGAGAAATCCTGGGGCTAACTCTGTCTGATCCAGCATTTCCTCCTCTTATTTAACCAAGAAGCCATTGTGTGTGGTGTGCCCACACGTGTCCCTCAGCTTCGGTCACCTGCGGATCACAGTCCGGAAATGCTGGAGAGAGAGGGGCAGGATCAGGTCAGAAGGGACCGTGTGTGCCACACCGAGCAATTCTGATTCTGTGTTGTAGGCTCCGGGAGCTGTTTGCATTTTGGAAAGAGCACTTGGGAGGTGTGTGGAGGGTTGACTGGGGCGGGAGAGAGAGGGGCAGGGATTTATGTAGGAGTCTGTCATGTTTGCCAAGAGAAAGGTGATAGGGGCCTGGTTGTGGATGGGAGTGTCAGAGAGAAGCAGCAATCAGAGAAGGTGCAAGAGATGGGAACAGCAGGGTCTAGTGATCCGTTGTCCTCACATCCAGCTCCCATCCCGCTAGCTCCGGTCCTGGTTCCCACTTCCAAACTGGGAAACTCTCTCCCGCTTCCCCCTGCCCACCCCCTTCTCTCTCGCTTCCCACACTCCCCCCTTCTCCTCCCAGGTACGAATCTCTGAAATGGCACGTTCAAGTTCACCTGCCAGACAAGCGTTTATACGCTCATTCTTTCAGGCTCCAGTTTGGAATTGGTTTGTTCCCATTCCATGTTCCCTTGGTCTCGGCGGAAAGATGAGAATTGGTTCGGCAGCCCCTCTGACAGTGTCGCATTTGCTGCTTGGGCATGTCAGGTTCCCACGGCTTTTCCAGAAACCAGGAGCACTGTCCACAACACAGAGAAACAGGAAGCCAGGGCGACGACTAAATTCTCAAGCATTTACCTCAGTATTTATTTGCTCCCAAGCCCCGTGGTCTTTATTGGTATCAGGAGAATCTCAGATCTCGTCAAGAAGATCTTGCCTCATCAACTCTGTAGGAGGGTGGGCTTCCCCTCAGCTTCTGGACTCGGTCTCTCCTTCTGCCTTCAGGGTATATTTGATTGGCCAAGAGGACCTCCATTTAGGTGACTTTAAAAATGAAGTCAAGGGGCACCTGGGTGGCTCAGTGGGTTAAGCCGCTGCCTTCGGCTCAGGTCATGATCTCGGGGTCCTGGGATGGAGCCCCGCATCGGGCTCTCTGCTCAGCAGGGAGCCTGCTTCCCTTCCTCTCTCTCTGCCTGCCTCTCTGCCTACTTGTGATCTCTGTCTGTTAAATAAATACAAATCTTTAAAACTAAAATTAAAAAAAAATGAAGTCAACTCTGGTGCTCTTTTTCTACTTGTCCCATGCCGCGAAGCTTAAATTAGTAACTGAACAATCTTTTTGTGGTGCTCTGAAATGTACTTACTCACAGGCAGCCTCAGGGAAATTTGCGTAGCTACTGGAAGGCAGTCCTGGTGGAGAGGTGAGGAAAGATGCATCTCCAGGAAGGGAGCTTCCCCTTTGGAGGACGAAGAGCACAAATTCTTCACCTCCAGAATCTGTAATAGCTGAACTGGAGAAGAAGCAGGGTTTCGAACTTGCCCACAGAATTCAACGTTTGCATTTGAATTGGGGGAAGTTTGCTCAGACCTGGAAAACATATTGAAAATCGAGGGCGAAGTAAACTAGTTCACACATTTTACACACTTACCTTTTGAAGAATACAACTTCAGCTTTTATTTTCATTTTTTTTCTTGTTTGAGGAGAGAAACATTTGACAAAGGGGCCATTTCTGTTACCTGCATACCACAGGGCCTTTGCTGGGCCCTGGAAGAACACCTACAGGGAGCTGGTGAGCCAAGCCACAGAGCAGGGCACTGGCTTGTTTTTTCCAGGTGAAGCAGAGGGATTCCAGTGGCTTCTTAGACCTGCTCAGCCTTGAAAGAGCCTGGCCGGCTGTGGGAGGGCACTGCTGGTCAGCCAAAGGCCTTCGCTGAGCCCAGAGCTCTTGGAGGCTAACAGTATGGGAGCAGTCACCAGGCTTCTCAGCTCCCCTGGACCAACCAGCTCTAGAAAAGCTTGTGGGGAGATGGTTGTAGGAACTCACACCCAAGATGCTGAAGAAGGGACATCTGGACATGGGTACTTGATTCTGAGTAGGCTGTAGTTAAGCTAACGTACCTCAAACACTGTTGAGCGCCCTACACTTGTTGTCATGGGTGCCTGAGTGTTGTGGACAGAATTGCCACAGGCCCATGACCCATCGTGGCCAGTAGGAAAAGTGAGACTGGGGCTCAGTGCATGTTCCCGGTTTATGAGACTCCGATATTCTGAGCCAAGTCACTGGTTCTGGGGGCATGAACCTGTGTGGGCAGGTTCCCCAGACAGGGACCCTCCAAGAGTTCCAGAGAGATTCTTTGCCTCACATGAAATAGACGATAGTTTCAGACCCAGGGGACATGGGAAAACTCTGGGGGCCGTCTGGCTGGCTCAGGTCAGGGAGCACAGTCCTCACGATCTTGTGAGTTTGAGCCCCATGTTGGGATAGAGATGACTTAAAAAGGAAATAGGTTAAAAAAAAAAAACAACACAAAACCTCCTACAAATTAGTAGTAAGGAGATCATAGGAAGTCAATGAAAAAAATCAATCACTAAGAGAAAGTCCCAGGAAAAATAGGCAAGAGGTCAAGAAGGAACATTTCACAGAAGAGCAAAGATAGCCAGTAAACTCATAAAAAATGCACGCTCAGTAGCAAGCAGGGAAATGTAAAACGTAAAGCCACTGTGGGGTACCCACGCTGGTACACCCCCTCCACTGGCAGAAATAAAGGAAAACAATACCAAGCATTGGCGAGGCTGGGGAATAAGACCTCATCTTCATACAGCTCCACTGGGCGTCTCAACCGGGCCAAGGAGAGCAGAAAACAAGTTAGCAGCCATTGGTAAAGGTAAGCACTCCTGCAACTCAGCAAAAACCCTGCAAGGGACAGAATGTGCAGAATGATGTTTAGCATCATTATTTGTAGTCATAAAAATTCAAAACAACCGATGTATCCATCCACAGAAGACTGGATAAAGCTTAATTCACTCCTACAAAGGAATACTACGTACCAATGACGATAAAGTACAATTCCATGGATCAAAATTAGGAATTTTTAAACAAGATTTGAGAGAGAAAGAAAGAGAGATAGAGAGAAAGAGAGCACATGAGCTGGGAGAGAGGGAGAAGCAGGCTCCCTGCTGATCAAGGAGCCTGATGTGGGACTTGATCCCAAGACCCTGGGACCGTGACCTGAGTCGAAGGCAGACGCTCAACCCGCTGAGCCACTCAGGCGCCCTGATATCAGGAATTTTTACAAACAGAGCAAAAACAAACACAACAGCAAGACACAGAGGAATGCATCTGGTATGGTCTCATTTCTATAAAGCCGAACGACAGGCGACAGTCGATGATATCTGTTGTTCAGAGATTTGCACACATGGGGTGGAACTGAAAGAAAGGTTAGAAACTGAGAGACACGAAAATCAGGGGAGTGGCCATCCATAGTGGAGGTTGAGGGGTGCGGGGGCGGGATAGGGACGGGCATATGGAGGGTGTCAAGCTCATTTGCTTTATTATTTAAACTATGTGTTAAACCAGATGTTATTTAACTTATTTATTTGCATATACATATATGTAATTACTCTATGATGTTATTATTTCACAATTCAAAAAAAGAAGAGAAGGGGAGGAGAGGGAGGAGGAAAGACACCAAGTGGTGTTTTGGGCCCCAAGATGAGGTGCCTTTAGCACAGTGTGAATGGCTACCTTTGGGAGGTAATAAAGAAATGTCTGCATCCTTTCTGCAATGTCTGTTCTAGACTCCAAGTGTATACCCTGATCCCTGGGTCTTTGTGGTGCTGGATTGAGACTACTCACCCCTCCAATGGTGGGCGTTAGGGATGGCTTCCTGTAGAAGATGATGCTTGAGCTGGACCCTGGAGGGTAGAGGACAGCATCTCCAAGAGCACAGAAACTTCTATTATGATGTAGTGTGGTTGTCACTTATTCAACGAGTATTTGTGGAGGTCCATGAAAAAATAAAGGAGCAGGGACATATAAAGTTGCATCTGAAAGGTCTTGTAAGTTTACATGAACGAAGTATTTTACCAATAGTTGCAAAGAAATTACTGGTTTCAGCTGTAATAGATTCTTAATAGAGCCTTAGAATCGTAATACTTCAGAGCTGGGAAGAGAGGGAAGAAGTATTTCCTGAGCCTTACCTGAGTCAGGCATTGTGTTAGGTGTTTTACATGTCCGGGTGGGTGGAAAAGGCACTCCAGGTGAAGAGAGTGTCTGAGCAAAGGCCAGAGGAAGAAATCACAGCGTTCATCCAAGGAATGGTGAGTGGTACAGCCCGAGTAGAATAAAGTAATAAGTTAGTATTTGTTGCAGAGGTTGGAAGATTTCTCTGTAAAGGGCCCGACAGTAAATATGTGAGGCTTTGTGGACAACAGGGTCTCAACTTTGCCGCTGTGCATGAATGAGAGCAGTCAGAGGCAATGTGGGTGTGGCTGAGTGCCCATAACATCTCATTTACAGAGATAGGCAGTGGGCTGGGTTTGGCCCACGGGCCAGAGTTTGCCAACCCTTATTTATTGACTAGTTACTATGTGATAAATGAACTCTGTGCTAAGCACTCTATGTGAATGACCGTAATTCTCAAAACGATCGCAGGAGTAGGGCGCTACAACTACCATTCTTTCCCATTCACAGACTCGGAAACCACGGAAATCTCAAGAGATTTAGGTTGCCTAGTAACGAGTGATGGACGTAGGGTTTGAATCAGAGTCAGCCTCCAGTGTTCACTCTTAATCACTGCGCTGCCCAATAATTAGAGGCATAGGTCGGGTGGGGGGATGTGGCCCTCATGGAGACCCTTGTTGCCAGGCTGAGTCATCTTGGTTAGACAATGGGGAGCCATGGTCGGTTCTCGGTGGAGTCTGACAGAATCAGCGCTGTTGCATACCCTGTTCTCCCCAGCCTTGTTCTCTTCCACCGAGGCGTAAGCTGTGAGCTGTCTCTCACTCAGGTTTTCACAAGTAGGGCATCAAAGACAACTTTCAGATCGCCTGGCATCAGTCCTGCATATCTGGGGGTGGTCCAGCGCGGCGGGGAGAGGGCGACCGTCCAGCTCAGGGCCGGTCTTCCTTGACACACTACGAGCAGATACCCTGCAGGAACAGCTGAAAGAGTTTCAGATAAATGACACTAGTGGCAGGTTTTCTGGATGAGGGACAATAGAAAAACCCTCATTGGTTCCTGATGGCCTGTTTGAGGCAGGGCACCCAGTGTCTGTTCTGTGACCATGGGCCACCACGAGCAACCAGCCCCATGGCAGGCTCCTCATTTCAGAGATCAGTTTGGCACGCTCAGCTTTTCCATTTTCTAAGTATTCCCAGACACAAGTACCATGCTGCTTCCTTGTCCAAGGCTGACACCATTTTCATTTCACAGGGGACCGTCGCTTGATAATCACGCTTCTGTCCAGAAGACGAGAACTTAGGAGAAAGGGGCTGGACCAAGGATAGGAACGAACCACTGCTCATTTATAGCCTCATTCATGTCATCATGGTTGGAAAGGGAGGTGTGGGTCACGTCTTGACTATTGCTACATCACAGCAAGGAGTGAGGATTTCCCCTCTAGGTCAGTGTCTCCTGCCATGTGCTCCCTAGAACGATGCTCCTATGAGACGTTCTCCAAAAAGAGTTCCAGAAGTGATTTGCTTGCGAAGCCCCACAGCTGTAGGCCTGCATCCTGGAGCTTCGTGATACACAACAGCTCGGGGTAGTTTTATGGTAAAGAATAGTGAACGCAACTTTTAACTTGGCCTTCCCAAAGTTAGTTGGCCATATACTGTCCTTACTCCAGATACTACCTTTTAAAATTCTCACAGTGCTAGTGCTCCCCAGGCCTCACCAAGAGGAATATTGTTGCAGGAGATTAGGGTCAGTGGAGGCATTTTAGGACAAGTAGGATCACCAGCTAGGTGTTTTGGAAAAATAACTCAGGCAGCAGATTAAAAGTTGAGTTAAAGAGAGTTAGACTCAAGTTAGGCAGAAGAGTCTAACCAAAATCATGAAAATATTCTAATAGTCCAGTAAAAAAGGGAGCCCAAAGTATTGACAGGGACTGTGGAGATAGAGACAGATTTTGTCCAGATGGTTTTCTGAGATGGGATTCAGAGCACATGGGATGGACTGAATACAGATGGGGAAGGAGAGGCAGAGACAAAGGTTGCCCTGAGTTATCTAGCTGGGTTGACTAGATGGATGGTCATACTGTGAACCAAGACTGGAAATGCAGAAGGAGAACTTCCAACATGACTGC